>UESW01004270.1:0-154334 GCA_900491605.1 Calamus simplicifolius
TCAACATCTGATGCCGTATCGGAATTCGATTCAGTTTCATTATCATCGAAGGAAACCAACATTTGCATCCGCAATTTCTTGGACATCACCATTTGGATCTCTAAGTGATGTTTCAGGAGCCCTTGTGTCGTCCTCAATTGCATGCATTTCCATCTTATCCTCTTGAAATGCAGGGCACTCGGCTGATTGACTTGATGAACTCTCCTCTAATAAGATTGTAACGTGGGACGATTTTAGAAACAACCCACCAATCTCGCTTGTCGTTGCGCAAATTGGATATCCGCAGTAAAACACTTGTGAGCTTGGGATGCAAGGATGAATGGGTCATATTTCTGCAATCTTCGTCGATGGTTCACTTCAATCAAATTGTAGTCGTTATGAACTCTTTTGCCCACAGGAACTGTCGAATCGAACCAATCGCAACGAAACAATACGGTTCGTTTCATAGGCCAATCGGGATATTCAACTTCAACCACCTCTACTAACTTTCCGTAATAATCCTGCATATTTGCTCCAACACTTTCTCCTTTAACACACACGCCCCAGTTCTACGTGCCTCTTGAAGCTGCTAATCGTTCGATCTGAAATTTGTACCCATTAACAAAATAGCAGTAGAGGTTGTTACGGTCTTCAATGGCCATTGCGATAGATATTTAATAAAAATATTATCGATTGGGGACCATGGACTGTTTACATATAAATTAATAAGCTATTCATAACCAATTCGAAAAATTAAAGCCATTATTGAAATTGATTGAGTGATACTACTCACAAATTCATAAAACCAGTAAGCGAACTCCGTTTCTAACTTATGTCCAATTGCAACTTGACTGATGTCAGGATTCATCTATCGTTGTCTATCACAATATATCCTTATGTGATGATAAGATTAAAACTGATATTAGCAATTAAATATTATGGTATATTGTAATTTAAATTAGAAGTTCCAATTAAGCATTGAAGTATACACTTACTCAATATATGGATCACTTCTCTACAGTTTATTAGGATATAATAATGTGCTGCATTATACTCCATATCGCTAAGATTTCTTGACTTCTGCCCCCCAAATGAACGGTCGATACCTTTAAAAATTGATATTCTACCGTCATTAGGTTCTCCTTCGTCCACACATACGTCATCGTTACGATCAAGATTTCGGCTCCTCGTGTGGACGTGACCCTCAAAGTAATGCAAGGCAAAAGCTGAAACTTCTTCGACCAAGTGTGCATTGCATATAGAACCTTCAACCCTTGCCTTATTACGCACATTATTTTTTAACTTCTTAAGGTACCTATATGTAAAGTTGAGACAAAAAATTAACCAATTTTCTCGCAATAAAATAATATTTGAAATGTCAATATGTCTTAATGATGTATATATTTACCTCTCGAAAGGATACATCTAGCGATACTGCACGGGACCAGCTATGCTCGCTTCGTATGGCAAGTGAACCGGTAAATGCTCCATTGAGTCAAAAAAACTGGAAAGAAATATTCGCTCCAGCATGCATAAAATAATTAGAATTTCCTCCTCAAGCCTTGCCATGGATGCAGAAGTAATGACTGTGGAAGACAACTCCTTGAAGAACAAGCTGAGCTCTGTCAATGCCTTCCAGACATGTTGCGGAAGCAACTCACGAAAAGCTATAGGCAATAACTGTTGCATGAAAACATGACAGTCATGACTCTTCATGCCGAACAACTTGAGCTTATGCATGTCCACACACCTACCGATATTTGAGGCATAACCATCTGGAAATTTTAACCCTCTAAGCCAGTTACATAAAACTTCTCGTGAATTTTGTCAAGAGTGTAACAGGCTTTAGGATAGGTCCCATCGGTCCTCCTCCTCAAATCACCTCTTTGCAATACTGATTAAGTTCTTCTCTTGACTTTACAGTATCTTTTGTTTTTCCCGGGATGTTTAGCATCGTGTTAAATATGTTATCAAAAAAATTTCTCGATATGCAAAACATCCAAGTTGTGCTGGATGAGATTTGTGCTCCAATAAGGAAAATCCCAAAATATACTCTGCTTCTTCTAGTAATGTTCTTTACATATACGGCCATTTATTCTATCTGCATCTGGTTTCCCAAGCATACCTCAACCCCAAATGCTCTATAGTATCAAATATATCCGTGCCGGACCTAACCGGTTCGACGAATTTTGTGACTGCTTTGTTCTTCCGGAAGGCGATCAAGTTACGCCTGTAAGGATGATTTGGGGGCAAGAACTTCCTATGATTATCAAACCATGACTGCTTACCACTTTTCTGCAATGTAAATGCATCCGAATCATACATGCAATGAGGGCATGCCAGACGTCCAGCAGTGCTCCAACCAGACAACATTGCATATGCCGGGAAGTCACTTATTATCCACATCAAAGCAACTCTCATGATGAAATTCTGTTTCATAGAAATGTCGTAGGCTACGACTCCTGTTTCCCACAATTTTCAATTCGGCCACCAACGGTTGTAGGAAGACATCAATCTTTTCCTTTGGATTTGATGGTCCTGAACCAAAACTGTCAAAAACATTGCAGTATCTTTCATGCACTTCCATGGAGGAAGGTTATATACAGTTAGTATCACAGGCCAACATGAATACTGTTGCCCGCTTGACCGAATGGTTGGAAGCCATCGGTACAAAGACCTAATCTCACATTCCTGATATCTTCAGCGAAATCAGGATGATTTTCATTGAAATGCTTCCAAGCTTTTGAATCTGATGGATGCCGCATTTCATCCTCTTTAGATTCATGTTCGGCATGCCATCTCATATCAGCAGCTGTAGCCTCAGATCTGTATAATCTCTGCAGGCGTGGAGTAAGAGGAAAGTAATGCATCCTCTTATAAGGAACACTTTTCCTCCTACTTGTACTAGCTCCCCCTTCGCCGTTTTTGTACCTCGATTGCCCACAAATCTTACACCATCTCAGCTCCGAGTATTCACCCCAATATATCATACAATTGTTTAAGCAACAATCGATCTTATTAACCGGGAGCCCAAGCCCACGCAATAACTTCTTCGTTGAGTAAAAACTGTCTGCTATAACATTATCATTTGGCAAAATTTCCTTGATTAACCCAGCTACAGAATTAAACATTTTCTGATAATCAATGTTCTGCCTTAATATTCAACAACCGAACAGTCGTAGATAACTGGGAATGACCCTCACAACTAGGATATAATTCTTGATTTGCAGCACGCAACATATCATAAAATTGTTGTGCATCTGGATTTGGTTCTTCCATAAATGTATTCTGATTGAATTCATTACCCGATGCATTCATCACCATTTCTTCATATGTGTTTAGATTCACAAATGGTTCATCAACGGGAATTGACACTTGTTGGCTTGTAACAACTGCTGGAATTTCCTCTGGTTCACCATAACAGTACCAACATCGTAATCAGGAACAAACCCCTTTTTACACATATGCACCTTAACAGTTTCGACATCTCTGTAGGCTTTATTCTGACACCTGTGATAGTTGCATGGGCACCTAATCCTAGGCCATCCATCCATTCAGGTTGGCTACATGCAAATGCGATAAATTCTTCCCAATCCATTCAGAAAATCTGGATTAAGCAAGCTATCTTTTATCCTTGCATACATCCACGAGCGAGCCCCGCTCATTTTTGACCGACTTATACAAGTTCTGGTAAACCATTAAAGGAAATAGCATTATAAAACTATATTAGCATTACTAAATATATAACTAAATTATTTCTTTTACACAACTAAGGTTAATAACAACCATTTAAATAATTTATAACTAAATCAATTTTTTTTAGACAACTAAGGTCTCTACCCTGCAAGGCCGGGCCACGGCTACGATCCTTGGCGTGCTAGCAAGGATCGAGGCACAAGTTCATGCCAGGCTAATGCTAGGGCTTGAGTTCGAGTCGGGCCGCAAGGCGGTCTGTTCAATCATGAGACTTCACAAGCATTCAAGTGTTCTAAATTAATTCTACCTTCACTCCATGTCTAAAAGGTAAGGCCCTATCCCATTCAAGAATATTTTTTGTGATATGTTATTCTGCTATTAATTATCATCGATCGGTTCGTTAAAATTTCAGCAGTATTTCCCCATATGTTCTCCTAAATGTGTGGCATATATGCCACACTAGGAGAACGTATGAGCAAATACAAGCCGTAATCTCAACCAATGATGATTAATAGCAGACTAACATATCGCAAAAAATATTCTCAAATTGTCCACCAGGACAATTTGAGAATTTGCAAGACTAAGTCTTACAAATTCTCAAACGGGTCTAAAGGTTATAGTGCTGTGATTAATAATATGGAAATCCGAAGACAATCGAACTTATGCTTGTTATTTAACTTCTCGTCAATTATACATATATAGGAATAGTGTTCTATATATATAGTCACTGACTTCTTAAGATTATTATGTCGAATATAAATGTTTGTGAAGACTAAAATATAAATCATTGAAACTACTAATTTGTTGCTGCAAATTAAATAATAATACAACAAGACTTTCTATCTAGCATTACATAATTTAATGCATCATTCAATTTGAAGCAGAATGTAAATAATCAAGACATAATAATTGTAAATAACTACAAATGCACAAATATTATTGCATAAACAGCTATAAAGAAATGAAAAGCTACGACTACAATTTTGAAATTAGCTAATCTAAAGAGTTATGGTTAATGAGCTAAATTAGTTGACCTAAATAGCTAAAGCTAATTCAGCTCACCTATCTAAAGAGTTTTGATTGATGATCTAAAGAGATAAGGTTGATGGTCTAAAATCAGCTTACTTGAGAAGTTAAAACTGATAAGCTAAATTAATTGACCTAAATAGCTATATTTATGAGTTTAATCAGTTGATTTAAAGAGTCATGATTGATGAGCTAAATCAGTCTATCCAAAGAGCTACGACTAATGACATAAATTAACTAATTTATAACTAATCTAATAAAAATAAGATTAGTAGTCACATTTTAAAAAAAATTAAGTTGCCCATGTTTTAAAAATATATTTATATTTTTTAATATTTATCATCAAATTATTTGAAAATATTTTTAAAAATAATAAAATATGATAGAATCTAATTTTTTTTGTTATTTTTTTTTCATGAGTGTTATTTTTTTTTTTTTAATTGAAGGGGCCGGGGGGTGGGGAAAACCCCCCTAGCTGTTACTTTTTTTTAAAAAAAAATTAAGTTGCCCATGTTTTAAAAATATATTTATATTTTTTAATATTTGTCATCAAATTATTTAAATATTTTTAAAAATAAAATATAATAGAAATAATTTTTTGTGTTAATTTTTTTCATGAGTGTTAAATTTTTTTTTTGAAGGGGCCGGGGGTAGGGAAAACCCCCTAGCTGTTACTTTTTTTAAAAAAAAATTAAGTTGCCCACGTTTTAAAATATTTTATATTTTTTATATTTGTCATCAAATTATTTGAAAATATTTTTAAAATAATGATAGAATCTAATTTTTTTTGTTAATTTTTTTATGAGTGTTAATTTTTTTTAATTGAAGGGGCCGAGGGGTGGAAATGCCCCCTAGCTGTTACTTTTTTTTTTGGCCTGGCCATCGTGGCCAGGCCACGGCCGGCCACGGCAGCGACCATGGTCGGAGAAGACGAACGGGAGGGGGGGTGGGGAAAACCCCCTAGCTAACTTTTTTTTTTTTTGGTGGCCTGGCCACCGTGGCCAGGCCACGGCCGGCCACGACAGCGGCCGTGGCCGGAGAAGACGAAGGGGGGTGGGGAAAACCCCCCTAAACTGTTTTTTTTTGGTGGCCTGGCCACCGTGGCCAGGCCACGGCCGTGGCCGTGGCGGAGAAGACGGGGGGGGTGGGAAACCCCCCCCCCCAAACTGTAATTTTCAGTGGCCGTGGCCGGAGATGGGCCACGGCGTGCCCGTGGCCGGAGAAGATGAAGGGGGGGTGGGGAAAACCCTCCCCAAACTTAAATTTTTTTTGGTGTGGCCAAACGGCAAGCGGCCGTGGCCAAAGAAGACGGCCACGGCCGTGGCCGAAACCTATTTTTAAAAAAAAAATTGAGGAGGGGGGGCTTACCTCGGTCGAGAGGGGACGCCGCCGGAGTGGGGGAGCTTCCGCCGGGGGAAGAGAACGGGGGAAGCCGGAGGAGCGGACGGACGACGGCGGCTAGGGTAAGAAGAAGAAAAAGAAGAGAAGGGGGGGCCGGCCCGACCAAGCATTATATAGTGGTGATTAGCGACGCAATATATGCGTCGCTAATCACTCGCTATTTTTTTAAAATTTATTATGGATTAGCGACGCAACAATGCATCGCTAATCCATCGCTAATTTGGCCTTTTTATTATTTTATGCAAAACTTAGCGACACAACTAATTGCGTCGCTAATGAGTCGCTAATTTGGCGCCAATGTCCGGTGGGAAAATAATTTTTATTTTCTAGAAATTGCATCGCTAATGCATCGCAATATTTTTAAATATTATAACTGATAAAATTATATTTTGAAAATAATTGCGACGCATATATTACGTCGCAATGTTTTTTAAAAATTTTTAATTACATTTATTTTTCTAAAAAACATTGCGAAATACATGCGTCGCAATATTAAAATTTATTTTCTCTGAAAAATTTATTTTTTTTCTAGGAAACTGCGTCGCTAATACGTTGTAATATTTTTTTAATAATTATAACTGATAAAATTATATTTTTAAAAATATTGCGACGCATATATTGCGTCGCAATGTTTTTTAAAATTTTTATTACATTATTTTTCTTAAAACATTGCACGCAATATATGCGTCGCAATATTAAAAATTATTTTTATTTTCTAGAAAATTGCATCGCAATGCGTCACAATATTTTTTAATATTATAACTGATAAAATTTATATTTTCTAAAAATAATTGTGACGCATATATTGCATCGCAATGTTTTTTTAAAATTTTTTAATACATTTATTTTTCTAAAAAACATTGCGATGCATACATGCGTCGCAATATTAAAAATTATTTCTTGAAAAATTATTTTTATTTCTAGGAAACTGCATCGCTAATGCGTCGCAATATTTTTTTAATAATTATAACTGATAAAATTATATTTTCTAAAAATAATTGCGATGCATATATTGCGTCGCAATATTTTTTTTAATTTTTTATTACATTTCTTTTTCTTAAAAATATTGCAACGCAATACATGCATTGCAATATTAAAAATTATTTATCTTGGAAAATTATTTTTATTTCTAAAAAATTGTGTCGATCGATCTCGAAACCGTGGCGATCGGTCCGATCAGCGACGATCCGACGGTTGCGATCGATCCAAGCTGTGATCCCGATCGGCCACGACCGATCTCGGACCGTTGCGATCGGTCCGATCGGCGACGATCTGACGATTGCGATCGATCCAAGCCCTGATCCCGATCGGCCATGATCGATCTCGGACCGTTGCGATCGGTCCGATCGCGACGATCCGACGGTTGCGATCGATCCAAGCCGTGATCCCGATCGGCCACTACCGATCTCGGACCGTCGCGATCGATCCGATCGGCGACGATCCGACGTTGCGATCGATCCAAGCCCTGATCCCGATCGGCCACGACCGATCTCGGACCGCGGCGATCGGTCCGATCGCCGACGATCCGATGGTTGCGATCGATCCAAGCCCTAATCTCAATCGGCCACGACCGATCCCGGACCGTTGCGATCGGTCCGAGATCGCCGACGATCCGACGGTTGCGATCGATCCAAGCCCTGATCCCGATCGGCCACGACCGATCTCGGACCGTTGCGATCGGTCCGATCGCCGACGATCCGATGGTTGCGATCGATCCAAGCCCTGATCGATCCCGATCGGCGATGAACGATCTCGGACCGTGCGATCGATCCGATCGGCATGATCCGACGGTTGCGATCGATCCAAGCCGTGATCCCGATCGGCCACGACCGATCCTGGACCGTTGCGATCGGTCGAGATCGCCGATGATCCGACGGTTGCGATCGATCCAAGCCCTGATCCCGATCGGCCACGATCGATCTCGACTGGCGGTCCGATCGACGATCCGACGGTTGCGATCGATCCAAGCCGTGATCCCGATCGGCCACGACCGATCTCGGACATGGTGATCGGTCCGATCGCGACGATCCGATTTGCGATCGATCCAAGCCATGATCCCGATCGCCATGACCGATCTCGGACCGCGGCGATCGGTCCGATCGGCGATGATCCGACGGTTGCGATCGATCTAAGCCCTGATCCCGATCGGCCACGACCGATCTCGGACCACGTTGCGATCGGTCCGATCGCCGACGATCCAACGGTTGCGATCGATCCAAGCCCTGATCCCGATCGGCCACGACTGATCTCGGACCGTTGCGATCGGTCCGATCGGCGACGATCCGACGGTTGCGATCGATCCAAGCCATGATCACGATCGGCGATGACCGATCTCGGACCGTGGCATCGGTCCGATCGGTGACGATCCGACGGTTGCGATCGATCCAAGCTGTGATCCGATCGGCCATACCCATCTCGGACCATTGCGATCGGTCCGATCGGCGATGATCCGATGATTGCGATCGATCCAAGCCCTGATCCCGATCGGCCACGACCGATCTCGGACCGCATCGATCGGTCCGATCGGCGACGATCCGACGGTTGCGATCGATCCAAGCCCTGATCCCGATCGGCCACGACCGATCGGACCGTGGCGATCGGTCCGATCGCCGACAATCCGACGGTTGCGATCGATCCAAGCCGTGATCCCGATCGGCCACGACCGATCTCGGACCTTGGCGATCGGTCCGATCGGCGACGATCCGATGGTTGCGATCGATCCAAGCCGTGATCCCGATCGCCACTACCGATCTCGGACCGTGGCGATCGGTCCGATCGGCGACAATCCGACGATTGCGATCGATCCAAGCCCTGATCCCGATCGGCCACGATCGATCTCGGACCGGCGATCGATCTGAGATCGCCGACGATCCGACGGTTACGATCGATCCAAGCCCTGATCCCGATCGGCCATGACCGATCTCGAACCGTTGCGATCGGTCCGATCGCCGATGATCCGACGGTTGCGATCGATCCAAGCCCTGATCGATCCCGGTCGGCGATGACGATCTTGGACCATCGCGATCGATCCGATCGGCGACGATCCGACGGTTATGATCTATCCAAGCCGTGATCCTGATCGGCCACGTCGATCCCGGAATTTTGCGATCGGTCCGAGATCACTGACGATCCGACGATTGTGATCAATCCAAGCCCTGATCCCGATCGGCCACGACCGATCTCGGACCATGGCGATCGGTCCGATCGGCGATGATCCGATGGTTGCGATCGATCCAAGCCATGATCCGATCGACCACGACCCGATCTCGGACCGTGGATCGGTCCGATCGGCGATGATCCGACGGTTGCGATCGATCTAAGCCGTGATCCCGATCGGCCTCTACCGATCTCGGACCGTGGTGATCGGTCCAATCGCGACGATCCGACGATTGCGATCGATCCAAGCCTTGATCCCGATCGGCCACGACCGATCTCGGACCGCGGCGATCGGTCTGAGATCGCCGACGATCCGACGGTTGCGATCGATCCAAGCCCTGATCCCGATCGGCCACGACCGATCTCAAACCGTTGCGATCGGTCCGATCGCTGACGATCGATGGTTGCGATCGATCCAAGCCCTGATCGATCTCGGTCGGCAATGAATGATCTCGGACCATCGCGATCGATCCGATGGTTGCGATCGATCCAAGTCGTGATCCCGATCAGCCACGATCGATCCCGGACCGTTGTGATCGGTCCAATCGCCGACGATCTGACGGTTGCAATCGATCAAAGCCCTGATCCTGATCGGCCACGACCGATCTCGGACCACGGCGATCGGTCTGATCGCTGACGATCCGATCGTTGCGATCGATCGAAGCCCTGATCCCGATCGGCCACGACCGATCTCAAACCGTTGCGATCGGTCCGATCGGCGATAATCCGACGGTTGCGATCGATCGAAGCTATGATCGATCCCGGTCGGTGACGACCGATCTCGGACCGTCGCAATCGATCCGTTCAACATCGCAATATTTTTATTTCATAATTCTTTTTAGATTTTTAAAAATTTATTTTTAAAAAAATATTATGACGCAATACTTGCGTCGCTAAATAAAAAATTATTTTTATTAATTTACTATTTTATTGCGTCGCTATTAACATAATTAATTTTTTAAAATTCATTGCGACATACATGGTTGCGTCGCAATTTTTTAATTTGATAATTATATTATAAAAAATTGATTTTATTTAAAATAATTGCGACGCAACTAGTGCGTCGCTAAATTAAAAATAATTTTTTTAATTTTCTAGTTTATTGCGTCACTAATGCGTCGCTATTTAACATAATTAATTTTTTAAAAATATTGCGACGCACTGAGTTGCATCGCAATATTTTTTCTCATAATTATTTTTATAAAAATTAATTTTATTTAAAATAATTGCGATGCAATTAGTGCGTCGCTAAATTAAAAATAATTTTTCTAATTTTCTAGTTTATTGCGTCGCTAATGCGTCGCTATTTAATATAATTAAATTTTTTAAAAATATTGCGATGCATTGAGTTGCATTGCAATTATTTTTTATCATATTTATGCTTTATTAAAATTAATTTTATTTAAAATAATTGCGATGCAATTAATGCGTCGCTAAATTAAAAATAATTTTTCTAATTTTCTGGTTTATTGCGTCGCTAATGAGTCGCTATTTCACATAATTAATTTTTTTTTAAAACATTGCGACGCACTGAGTTGCGTCGCAATATTTTTTCTCATATTTATATTTTATAAAAACTTAATTTAAAAATATTGTGATGCATTCTTGCATCGCTAAATAAAAAATTACTTTTTTGATTTTCTGGTTTATTGAGTTTTGGTTTATTGAGTCGCTAATGCGTCGTTTTGTTGTCGCGGATGCGTCTCGTTTTTGTTGTTGCGGATGCGTCGCAAAGTGATCGCAATTTAGCAATGCAGTATTGCGTCGCTAAATTTGCGTCGCTATTTCAGTATTTTCTTGTAATGCAATGCTCTCCAAAAGGTAACATTGCCTAGGGTCCAAACAATCATCATTGATTTCGCCTACATTCATTCATCATAGATAGAATAAATTCTCTAAATCACATTGCTAAAATTATATTAATACCCCTCTTAACCCACTTACATGTTATTTAGGCTTAAAGGTTCAATTAAGGCTTAAAATAAATTCAACCTCTTGTACTTATGTTACCTAGACCATCAAATTAGCTTAATGGAGCACACACATATTCAAATTTTGTTAATTTAAGTATTTAATCTCCTTGGCTCCGGCTTATGCTTTTAATTAAGTAGGTTGGACTTGACTACGATAGGCTTCCACAAATTATGGTCCAATTAAATTGAAGCAAGTCCACAATACTTGAACTTGGCTAGGTTATCTTGATTCAACCTGGCCTACAACTAAATGGACTTGGCAGAAAAACCTTAGCCCAACTCTCGGCCTCAAAGCAAAGCATTAATTGGGCAAGCACTTAGTAACTTGGTCTTTGGACTAGGTCCACCCATCTAATATCACAACACATCGACCCTTGGAGCAATGGCCCGATAGGGTGGTCTGGGACCAAGGAAAAGTCTTTGTACAATGTCTTCGATGCAACAAATCCTATGTGAGCTGTGTAAGAATACTTATACATGCAGATTTATGTAATCTATTTAAATTTTTTTTTATAAAACAGTGGAATTAATGATAAATCGATCAAATCGATTATCTATCCACCTACATCAAGAACTAACAGGATAATAGTGCATACAAATGATATCAAAAGGTTAAAAAGCAAAATATAAAATCATTTTATGTTAATAATTTGATCATATCAAATAACATTAAGGTACTTTATCTTTACAAACTGCTGGATGGTTAGAGAAGAGCTCCTTAAGTCACACACATGTATGGCCTATATAAGTAGTTCACACCAGGGCTCTTTCAAGAGCTCCTTAAGTCACACACATGTATGGCCTATATAGGTAGTTCACACCAGGGCTCTTTCCTGATCAAATCCTTCGGAGTGCTAGCTCCTTAGGATCCATGAAGGCTGATCTCCTTCTTTTCCCTTTGGATAGCAAGACAGTCTTGTAGCCGAAGAAGAACTAGTAGAGGTAGAAGAGGAACCCTTTTCCAAACTACTCTCTACTCACCCAAAAACTTAATCCTCAAAAATTCCACACTTAGGTAGAAAACCATTTTCTAAGGTAGAAGACCCCCAAAAATTCTTCTTACATGTTACCACCTACTATAACCCTTATATAAAGGCTAGCATGAGGGAAAGAGGTCTCGAAGGTGGAAGGATTTGTAGAGAGTGGGAAAGGTTTGGAAGGTGGAGGGACTTGGGGGGAGGTTTTACGTTTGGTGAAGTGACTTTTATGAGAGGGTTAAAGAGAAAACATTATTTAACTTTAGGTGTTACAAATTAGTTCTAGGTTTAAATTATGAATTCCAACCGTAATAGAATTAAATCTAAATTCTAAATTCAAACTTAAAAGGAATCCAAATTTAAACTCAAGACTAATTTCAGCAAAAAATTTAAATTTGAATTTGAAATTCAAATTCGAATACAATAAAAGGAAAGAAAGAGTTCATGGTTAAGTCCAATCCTATTGGATCCCAAACCAAAACATATTTGGCTTGACTCAATCATCAATCAGCCTTTAGATCAGGAAGAAAACCCCTATGGTGTGTGACCCCATATGTTAAAACACTAAGCCGATAGTACCAGAACATTTCTAACACCAATTGAAATTGCCATCTAGCAATGACACCTAATATCCGAATAGGTCAAAGATTACAAAGTAATAATCTAAATCCTCTGGCATATGGTTATCATATAGTTCATCCCTTTGACCTCATAATGCTCAGGATGACTTAGGGTTTAACTACGAACCCTTAATCAACACATCCATAATGTGCCTCAACCTTACAAGTCCTGTGACTTCTCGCAAGAACTACCCTGGCCAAGATTTTGCTAAGTTGAGACATAGTGAAACATTTACTCCATACTATTTGGAGGAATCAATCCCATCTTGATCCATCACTGCTCCATAAGTACTTGACTGTACCCAGATACTTTCCATCACTAGATTAGAAATCTAGGTAGTCCCACACCAAAGCACAGTGAGTTGCTTGCAAGCCACCATGGTGATCTCAGATCCGAGGGATACTTATATCCATATCCCTTCGCGAGCAACCCTTGGTAGAAGAAAGCTTCGTAAGTGGGTCACGTTCAATGAAATATTATATATTTTACAGTATGCCATATCAATGTCTTCACATTCCTTGGTTAAGAGGATAATCAACCTATATGACATACATCAACCTATACTTGATACGCTGTCGTCCAATAACAATGTATCCTTTGGTTGCAAACAGTTTTAAGAACTACTCGATATATCCTCTCTATATCAAATGCAAGGTAGTTCTAAGGACTCTATCACACAAGAGTTTTTACAAAAAAATATAAATGTGATGAACTGCCAAAAAATATTTTTATTTATTATAAAGTTCATATAATTACAATGAGCATAACCGTTTACAGCCTAAACGATTGGCTTTGGGACACATTTCCCTACAACTCTCAATTGGACTAAAGCCAATCGGAATAGAATCTTATTCCCATTTTTCATTTACAATCATTAAACTCTTGAATTCAACGGCTTTAGTGAATGGGTCGGCTAGGTTCTCCTTTCCATCGATCTTCTGAAGGTCAATGTCATCTCGCTCCATGATTTCTCGCACAAGGTGATAACGGTGTAGAATATGTTTGGTGCGTTAATGGGACTTTGGCTCTTTGACTTAAGCAATGACTCCGATGTTGTTATAGTACACCAAAATAGGACCATCCAGAGAAGGTGTCACTCCTAGTTCTCCTAGAAACTTTTGCAACCATACAACTTCGTTTGCTGCATCTGATGCCGCAATATATTCTGCCACGCATACTGGGTCTGCCACGGTCTGTTGCTTAGAACTTTTTCAATAAATCGCTCCTCCAATTAGGGTAAAGATAAACCCTGACACACGCTTACTATCATCCCTATCTGATTAAAAACTGAAGTCGGTATACCCCACAAGTTTTAAGTCAGATTCTCCATAAATTAGCCATTGGTTCTTAGTATTTCGCAAATACTTAAGAATAGTCTTCACTACTTACTAATGAGCTTCACCTGGGTTAGACTGATATCTGCTCACTATCCCTAGTATACCACGTCTGGTCTAATACATGTCATAGCGTCCATGATAAAACCCACTGCCAAAGCATATGGGATCCTACCCATACACTCTCTCTCCTCATGAGTTGTTGCACAATCCTTTTTGAAGAAAGAAATTCTATGACCTATTGGAAGATAACCTTTCTTGAAATTCTTCATGCCAAACTATTTTAGCACAGTGTCTATGTACGTAGATTGGGATAATCACAAAAGCCTCTCATATCTATCTCTCTAGATCTTCATACCAAGTATATAAGAGGCTTCACCCAAGTCCTTCATATAGAACTAAGATGATAACCAGACCTTTGTTCCCTATAGTGCTGGAATGTTATTCCCAATTAAAAGAATGTCATCCACATACAACACAAGGAATACAATCATAGAATCATTAGCCCATTTATAAATGCAAGGTTCTTCTATGTTCCTAATGAAATCATACGTCTTGATACATTTATCAAAACACATGTTCCAACTCCAAAATGCCTGCTTTAGTCCATAAATGGATCTTTAAAGTTTGCACACTTTTGACTCATCTGTGGATGTGAACCCTTAAGGTTGTATTATATACACCTCCTCTTCTAGCTCACCATTCAGGAAAGCTATTCGAACATTCATTTGCCATATTTCATAATCAAAGTATGATGCTAAAGCAAGCATAATCCGAATGGATCTAAGCATTGCCACAGAAGAAAATGTCTCATCATATTCTATACCATAACGTTGATGATACCTCTTAGCAATCAGAAGAGCTTTATAGGTCTCTACCTGCCTATCTGCGCTTCTTTTACTTTTGAAAATCTATTTGCACCCAATGGATTTTATCCCGTCAGGTAGATCAACCAATGTTCATACATTGTTGATTTCCATGGATTCCATTTCAGATTTCATGGCTTCTAGCCATTTCTTAGAGTCTCTGCGTTGCATCCATATAGGTGATCGAATCCTCATTGATCTCATCAAGTTCAATAGGATCGCCGTCCCGGATTAAGAAATCATAGTATATGTTCAATTGACGTAGTACCCTACCGGATCTCCTTAATGATTCCTGTATGGGCTCTGGGTTTGATCTAGTCAAAACCATTTCTATGTCATCTCTTAAGTGTGTAGTTTTTTTACCTGTTGAACTTCACTAAGTTCAACCTTAGTGGCTTCTGTACCTTCACTAAGAAACTCCTTTTCTAAAAAGTAGCCCTAAGACTGATGAATAACTTTTGTTCTTCAGACAAGTAAAAATAGTACCCCTTAGACTCTTTTGGATACCCTACAAATAGGCACTGGTCAGACCTAGGTCCCAGCTTATCTGTTTTCAAATGTTTAACATAAGCCGGGCAGCCCCAGACCCGAATGTATGAGAGTATCGGCTTACGCCCAGTCCATATCTCATATGGTGTTTTGTTAACGGACTTACTCGAAACCCTATTTAAAAGGTAACATGTTGACTCTAGAGCATAACCCCAAAAAGAGATTGGCAGAGAAGCAAAGCCTATCATGGACCGAACCATATTTAACAAGATTCGATTCTTTCTTTCAAACACTTCATTTAACTAAGGTATCCTTGGAGGTGTCCATTGAGAGAGAATCTCATTCTTCTCGAGATATGTTAGAAACTCGCTGAAAAAATATTCACCATCTCGATCTGATCGAAGGGTTTTGATAAACTTTCCAGCTTATTTTTCTATTTCATTACGATATCATTTAAACATTTCAAATGATTCAGACTTATGTCTCATCAAGAATATATAACAATACCTTAAAAGATCGTCTGTAAATGTAATGAAATAATTATACCCATCCCTACATACATTGGTACTTAGAATTTTATTGGCTGTTCACCTTTTTTACTAAAAGATGATTTGGTCAATTTACCCAGAAGACACGATTCACAAGTTGGTAATGATTCAAAATCATTAACCTCACATAGACCTTCTTGTCTCAACCTGTTTATCCTGTTCTTATTAAATCTGACCTAGCCGACAGTGCCAAAGGTAAGTATTACTAATATCGTTTATCCTAGAGTGTTTGCTAGATGTATACATTATACTAACAGGTCGGGATAGTACATATATGCCATTACTCATATATCTATTCATCATAATAGAATCATTCATAATGATTTTACAAATGTCATTCTTTATTAATAGTTCATAACCAGATATGACCAATTGGGCTACAAAAATGACATTTAAAATGAAAGATGGATAATAATGACATTCATTTAAAATGATTGTACAAGACTCAAAAATAAGTTTGACGACTCCCAACACCAGGACTGGAACATGGCTTCCGTTTCCCACATTTAAGAATCTCTTACCGTCCTCGAATCTTCTACTAACTTGAAGTCCTGCAAAGAATTGCATATGTGAATTGGACTTTCGGTATCCAATACCCAATTAGTAATATCATAGATAGAAAAATTACATGACGTTATCATATAAATACCTTGTTCAGCATTTCCTTGCTGCTTCCTCTTCTTGGACCTATTCGGATCAAGGGATGCAATATAAAGAGGACAGTTCCTCTTCCAATGACCCTACTTCTTGCAAAAGAAGCACTTCGCCTTACTCTAATCAGCTTTAACCTTTTTAGCTTGACTGGTCCCAGTATTTTGCACCTTCTTCCTTTTATTTTTTTTCCTTTCTTAAAGGGATGACGACCTCCCAAAGAACCTCTCATTAAATTTACCATCCCTTATTGAGCTGATAATCTTTCTCATAAGTCTGCAGTAAACCAAGTAAACCATGGTAGTTTACTGCAGGCTTATTCATTCTATAATGATCGAGAAAGTCGAGATAGGAAAGGAGCAAGGAGTTAGTATCGCATCTTTCTCAAATTGTTCATGCAAGGGACAACCGAGTTTGCCCAAGCGCTCAATCATCTCGATCATATACAATACATGATCAGTGACTGAGGCTCCATCACGCATCCGTGCATTATAGATGGCACAAGAGATCTTGTACTCTCAACATCATCTAGTGTCCCAAAGTATAAATTTAGCGACGGATTTTTTCGTCGCTAAAGTATAAATTCCGTCGCTAAACTTATATAACGACGGAATTACGACGGATAAAATCCATCTCACAAATTCTCCTCGCAAATATTTAGCGACTAAAATCAAATCCGTCACTAAGATTAGGGACGAAATAATTTTCGTCACTAATCTTAGCGGCAGAATAATTTTCGTCACTAATTAGCAATGAATTAGCGACCGATTTTCTTCTCATTGCTAATCAGCGAGGGATATAATTTCGTTGCTATTTAGCAACAGATTAGCGACGAATTTATCATCTATTGCTAATTAGCGAGGGATATGTCCTCTCTAATTAGCAACAGATTAGCGACGAATTTTTTTATCACTAATATTTTTTAATAATTTATTATTTATTTATTTTTATAATTTAAAATTTTAATTTAATGAAATTCAAATATTATTTTAAAAAGAAATCATGAAATATATATTAAAATATCTTACAAATAAATGTTTTTACAATAAACTTTAAAACATGACAAATATCGAATAAAATTCAGTAATCAAAATATAGTTCTATATGCTATCAGAATGAGGTAGATCTCTCTATAAAGATGGAGCTGAAATATGGTCAGAACGAGTCATCTCTGCTATCAGCTGTCGCATCTCGAGTCAAAATTCTTCACGTATTTCTTCTCGCATCTGCTGCCTCTGTGACTCCAACATAATCTAAACCTCCTGCTGCATTTCTTACTTCATTTCTTGCTTAATAGTAGCACGCAACTGCTCTACAATAATATCCTGTGATATGACAATGGAATGAAAGGAGAAGGTACCAGTATAGAAATGTGATGCCTTGGTGTCCATCCCATATATGCGCTGTTTTTTTTTTGCCACCAGCCACTTCTAAAAATAACTGCCTCAAATCTGGCTCACATGACTCATTGGATCCCTCCACTGGCCGAGAAGCAGTCTCTAAGGGCCTGCACTCGATCCTACAATATAAATTTCGATACGAAAAAATATAAATTACATAAAATTAATTAAAAAAGCGAACAAACAAAATTTTAAATATGAATAATTATTGAGTTTGATAAATACTTACTGCGACAGCCTTAAACCGCTGATCCACATACTTCAATTCCTGAGGCAGTTTTTTTAGTGTGTGTAGCCTCAAAAAGTTCTATCGGATTTGGTTCACGTCCTAACTCTTTTGCTTGATCATAGAATAAAATAAAGAAAATATATTAACTACAATATTACAAGCAAATAATACATATGTAAATAAAAACAAAGATATTAACATACATTTTATAACCTTAATATATAAATAAATAATAATTTATTATGATCAATATACCATCCGCATGCTATGCTCCACCATGGATATAGAACCCCTGTATGTCGTGAGGGACCTGAACCTGAGCCGCCCGTCTCACTAAGTCTGTTCTTTGAGGCAATAGTAGATCGCTGCTTAAACTCAAAAGTGAACCATTTTTTCTGCCAACTATCCCAAACATGTTCTTAAATGGTTTGTTGAACATTTTTTTATTCACCGTAATATTTAAGTTCTCCTTTTTCCCAAGATTTTTTCTTATTACTAAATTTCATTTTATACAAAAGGATTCCTGCTCCGAGAGAATTCAATTATTAATTTCAAAATTGTTCAAATAATAAAAATGAAAGAATTAGGAATTTGCAACTTAAAGTACTCCAGATAAAGTTAGATGCATAACCATAAAAAGGGAAACAAAAGCAAATGACAGCTACAGAAAGGAAAAATTTGATATTGTGCCAGTGAAATGTTAATGGGTACAGAAGGTCACATGTATTTACTTGAAGTGTACAATCGCCTGAAACAGATAACTGAAGTATTGAAGCATGACATAGCAATTAGTTACAAAGTTTGATTCATGCTTTTTATTTAATAACAAGTCCTTGCATTAATGGGAAGAAAGGTCAGAACCTTATCAAATATTCCATAGAAGACCTTCTAAAGTGCCTTTTATAAAAATTATCGAACTTTCACATTAGGCTTACAGTAATTTTATCTGAACTTCCTATTCAGGCATGTTCAGCTATGCTGTCTGTCACATAATTTTAGGAAATATTTATGAAAAATGTTGAGGAGTCTATGAAATGGATTCCCAGCAACTATGTCTGCCTCAATACCGATTAAGTCCTCTGAAGTCATGCCTGTATGAGGAAAAAAAATTGTTTCTCCTCCAACTTCCATATTTCTTCAGAGAGATGCTTGGAGAGAGGAGCAGCTTGAGGACTACTTAAAACTGATCACAATGGATAAGTAAATGGCTTTTGTTCATGTAATGAAACACTTGAATGGGAAAAAACATCAGCAACCTACCCAAATCAGCATCAGCATTAGTCATTTCAACATCAGCTTGCCAATAAGGCCTTCTGAATCACCATCCCCTGAGCCTGAGTGAGTTTCCTGTGCCTTGATAACAGTATCCATTGAATCAAATGCCTCTTGGTGAGACAGCTTGAATCCCAAATTGTTCGCTCTTCTCACCCTCCTGGCAGTGGCTCCCACTTCCTCTTGCAATGGTTAGAAGACCTGATGAAATCAAAAGCCATGCAGTTGTCAGATATCAACATCCATTTTTGATATGAAGAGAGAGATTCAATCCAGTCCTCAATCACAGCAGCAATCTCCATCATAGGAATCAGTGTTTCATGTGTGGTCCAGTTAGGAGCAGCCTGGGAGCAAGTGCATTGAGAACTTGATGGATTATGAGGACTAAAGAGTGGCTTTAGTTTTGATGGTGATCTTTTATCCTAAACAGTGATGGCTTTGTAGTTGATTTCTTGTCCTTATTTGAAGCTTGTAGAGCTTGAACCATGCAAGGTTTTTCCGTTCATTCCACTCTGTTGATTTGTGATAGCTGTCTGACAAGGGAGATGATCATCGAAAACAAAGATCGGCACTAAAATTTCTATCTGAAGCTAAAAGATGAGTTTATCTCCTGGGTTAAATCAAGGCCTATAAAATTCCCAGCATATAGGGGTGGAAACATGGTTTTTTCCCCTTCAAGACAAATATTATTTTGGAAGTCTAAATGTTACTCTTCTTAAATGCTGAGGTTTTACAAGGCTTAATAAATTTCATTCAGAACTACAGAAACAAGGTTTATTGGCAAACTCCTCCTGACTACAAAATTACGACTATATATGCAAAACAATGTTCTGAGAAATTTATACTTTCGTAAATATTAAAAAGCCTGCAGCAAAAGAACCAAAGAACATTGCATTAAAAGAAGAAGAAGTAGAAGTTATAAATCAATAGCTTTAACAAAGCTGCTTCTAGCAAAATATGTTGAACTTTACAATTTATAAAACCAAATCAATAAATACTTCGGTGTCATGCATAAATTTTATTCGAGTTTAAAAATCAGATTCCAATATTTCCGTACACTAGAAAAAATAATAATGATAAATTGCACAAAGGATACTTGTTATATGACAAACGAACAGCTGATAATCAATAGCCTTGTATAGTTCCATTTTGCCTTACCTAAAGAGGCTAATGATGAAACAACCATGGAAGCATTTTAAAATTTAACAATTTATATCAAATAAATATTATTGCAGAACATTGACTTGTAGACAAACTTCAGAATAAGAAGATTTCAGTCCTGTATCAAGAGGACAATCCGGAAAAATAACCATCCATGCATCAAACTCAATAAATCCAAGCAACAGATTCCATCCCAGCATCAATTACCATAAGCAAAATCATCATAAAGTAGGAACTCCAAGGTTCGACTCAGGTGGTCTAAATTCAAAGCAACTTACAAACAATTCTTAAAAGATTTAAGTATCCAGTACCATGTCAGTTGGTCTCTTACCTCAAGCAGAGTGAAAATTTGCCACAAAATCAAGGCCCCATTCAGACAAATCACCCGGCGATCACCAGAGGCAATCCCAGGCCAGAGCTGAACTCTACTCCCTTTCCTCTCTTCTATTCAGGCTGGGCTCTCTGGAAGTCTAAGGAAGAAGAAAAGTTCAGATAGAATCATCCATTCTTGACACATGGAAAGGCAACCCAGAGTATAAAAACAAAACTTTGTACAAAAGAAATCCCGGATATCTACCTTTATTGTCAAAAAGGGGAGGGCCTGGAACCTCTTATTCTTCCATGGTCTTTCCTTACCAACGTCACTTCAGCGAGAACCAATAAAAGATTCGGTTAGCAGTGGGAGCACGCTTGTGGGTGCGGGGTCTTCGTCACCAGAGTTTGGAGCTATGCGGTTGCGGTTGGACGGGAATCAAGAAGAGTTACCCTCGCACTCACAAATTCGCGCAGTGCACTCGAAATCCGGAAATCAGGGGGCCTGCCGACAGAGGAGCCGCAGAAACCAACATCCGATGCCTCCTCCTCTAGAAACCTGCTGTGTGATTTGTAGGAATCCAGCCCCAAATCTGAGAGGAATCCCAAGCGCAAGAGAAGAGAGTTAAAAGAAGAGCACGGGAGAGGGATAAAGAGAGGATTCAATCGATTCTTACCACGGTTTGGAGGCAAGCTGCGAGCTCCGAGGGCGTGGACGGGCCTCCCCCAACTCCCACCGAGAGAAAGACTTCAATAGTTTATAGGGACAAGGGCGAGTGGGAAACTACGGTGGATGTGTTTGGGCTGCGGCGGAAATCGATGGATATCTTCTTTCCCCCTAAAAGAAACGTTCGGGAGATAAATGGGGAGATCAACTGTTTGAGGGAAAAAAAATGCCAGCTTTGGGAGAGAAATGGGGGAGATCCACCGCTTGAGGGAAAAAAACTTAGCGGACACATAACGAAGCTTAGCGACGGAACTTATGTCGCTAAACCTCAGCGTGATAAAAAAAAAGCTTAGCGGCGGAAAAATTCCGTCGCTAAACTTCAGGCGTGGTTAAAAAAAAAAAAAAAAAAAAAAAAAAACTTAGGGACAGAAATTTTTTCGTAGCTAAACCTAAGGTACAAAAATACAAAAATAAAAAAAAAAAAAGCTTAGCAACGAAAAAAAATTTCGGTCACTAAAACCCAAGCACAAAAAAAAAGAGCTAAAAAATCAAAACTTAGTGACGAAAATATTTCCGTCGCTAAAATTTAAATTAAAAATTTAAACTTAGCGACGGAATATTTCCATCACTAAAAGTAGGGTAAAAAAACAAAACTTGGGGATGAAACTTTTCGTAGCTAATCCGTACTAACATTAGTGATGAAAAATATCCATCGCTAATTCGTCGCTAAAACTAGATAAAAAAAATTTAGTGACGAAAATATTCCATCGCTAATCCGTCGCTAAAGTTAGTGGCGAAAATTTTCTCTCGCTAATTTAACGCTAAATATTTTTGTTAGCGACGGAAACATGTCCGACGCTAAAATAATATATTTCTATTACCTTCACTCGCTGATCCATCACGGATCCGAAGCTATTTGCTACGAATGTTGATTCGTCACTAAATTCTGTCGCTATTCTGTTCTTTTTTCTTGTAGTGAACTTTTGAATAATTTTCTCTAGCTGAGCTTCCTCAAATTTGTGACTAAACTCGTCGTTCATCGCTGCTAACATTACGCATCGGACAGTGGTCTAATCAGAAAGCCACTTCTGATAAGTATCCCTGATCGAACCCCGAGCATTAGGAGCAGGGACTTCAGGTGCTAGATCCGTTATCACATAAAGGATCCGTTCATGCTTCAGGACAATCCTGAGCCTTCGATGTCAGCTATCAAAGTTGGGACCCATAAGTTTTTCATTGTCAAGCAATGATCGAAGCAACAAGTTGATAGACATTATCTGAAAGGAAAATCAAAAGACTTATTATTGTATATGAATTATTATCCTAAAGACATGGACTTTAGTCTAAAGGCCTTCTCACTATTTTATTCAGACCGGTAGTCTACTTCTAATCCGAGGAATTACTCTTAATTCCTTAGTGGGTACTAGAATCTAATAGACAATACATGAGCCCGACTTTGCTCGACCCACCTATGTGCATCTAAAGGTAGGTTCTTTAACCAATTACTTCTCCAAGTAACTTCTAGTAATTAATTTTGTCCCAGGATGCACTTCAATCGACCTTTGGGCCTCCTATTGAAGGTCCTGGTTATGGTCCAACCATTAACATGATAAAATTTAATGTTTCTAACCAATGAATAGTCAAGCTCGACTTTGGCCGGCCCATCTGACCACTGTTAAGAGAGTCGCATTGAGCCATCATATTAGGATTGGCAATTCCAATAGCCTGATGAACATTCGCCCTTTAGATCTGCCAATGATCACCCAACTATTGACCCATTACCATCCAATTAATGGGAGGCTAAGACTTAGTTATCCACATAACTTCATCTTTTTAAGGACCTAATAATTTAAAGGGTTTCACTTTAACGTGTGACATATGAAAGAGAACACATGGACCATAATTAAGAATTCCCTCACTAACTTGTAGAATGATTTTTGAACAATTGGTCCATGGGTACCTAAATCAGTCATACCAATTCACCTTAAGTGACATGGGCTAACTCGAATCAATGAGCTACCCAATCAATTCTGATCGACTACATTTTTCAGGTAAGTGAGATCATGAGATGGGTTCATCAAATTTGATTAGATTAGCCTAAAGACTTGGGCTCACCATTGAGCCATAAATCAGGTCCATTTAGATTTATGGACTGATCAATCTAACTAATTAGAGAGATCTAAAGAGAATATAACCTAGCTCAACTTTTGATTAGATTTAAGTTCTCTTTTAGTTTAATTAATCTAAACTTAGATCTAACCCAATTAAGGATCTAACTCAAGCTAACCCATGACCCTTAAAGCTTATGCAAATGACTTAATATCTTTAAATCATATTTCTAAATTTCTTCATCATTTAAGATAATTTAATTTCTCAATTAATTCATTAAACTCTTAAATTAAAAAGATTTTAATTTAACATGTAAAACAAATTTTATAAAAATTAAAACAGCTTATAATCATACCATCCAAAAATAAGATTAAAACAATTTTAATTTACAATCTCTTTACTTTTTTCTTCATGGGTCATGACACAAGTGGCACCTCTACAAGCCATAGGAGACCCCATTGAATGGAAAGAGAAGGTCTTTAAGCCCTACTTTTCTTCTATGATCAGACGGCCTGGTGAATCCACCCTATCAAAGTACTTTGGTAAGAAGAAAACTCAAGATATCATATTAACATGCAGTTAACTATTATCATGTTACAAGAACCAGGCTCTGATACCACTGTAAGAATACCTATGCAGGCAGATTTATGCAATCTATTTTATTTTAATTTTATAAAACAACGAAATTAATGATAAATCGATCAAATTGATCTACATCAGGAACTAACAGGATAATAGTGCATGCTAATGATATCAAAAAGTTAAAAAGCAAAACATAAAACCATTTTATGTTAATGATTTGATCATATCAAATTACACTAAGTTACTTTACCTTTGCAACTGCTGGATGGTTGAAGAGAAGAGCTCCTTAAGCCACACACATATATGGCCTCTATAGGTAGTTCACACCAAAGCTCTTTCCTGATCAAATCCTTCGAAGCTAGCTCCTTAGGATCCACGAAAGCTGATTTCCTTCTTTTCTTTCGACAACAAGACAGTCTTGTAGCCGAAAGAGAATTAGTAGAGATAGAAGAGGAGCCCTTTCCCAAATTACTCTCTACTCATCCAAAAACTTAATCCTTAAAAATCCCATACTTCGATAGAAAACCTTTTTTTAAGGTAGAAAACCCCCCAAAATTCTTCTTACACGTTACCACCTACTATAGCATGAGGGGAAGAGGTTTGAAAGGTGGAAGGATTTTTGGAAGATGGGAGAGGTTGGAAGGTAAAGGGACTTAGGAGAGGTTTTACGTTTGAAAGGCGGAGGAACTTTTAGGAGAGTGTTAAGAAGAAAACATTATTAGCTTTATGTGTTATAAATTAGTTTTAGGTTTAAATTATGAATTCCAACCGTAATAGGATTAAATCTAAATTCTAAATTCAGACTAAAAAAAGGAATCCAAATTTAAACTCAAGACTAATTTCAGCAAAAAAAATTCAAATTTAAAATTCGAATGCAATAAAAGAAAAGAAGAGTTCATGGTTAAATCTAATCTTATTGAACCCCAAACCAAAATATTGGGCTTGACTCAATCATTAATCAGCCTTTAGATCAGAAAGAAAACCCCTATGGTGTATGACCCCATAGGTTCAAACACTAAGCCGGTAGTACCAGAACATTTCTAACACCAATTGAAGTCGTCATCTAGCAATGAAATCCGACGTCCGGATATGTCAAAGATTACAAAGCAATAATCTAAATCCTTTGGCATATGGTTACCATATAATTCATCCCTTTGACCTCATAATACTCAGGATGACTTAGGGTTAACCGCCAACCCTTAATCAGCACATCTATAATGTGCCCCAACCTTACAAGTCTTGTAACTCCTCACAAGAACTACCCTGACCAAGTTTTGCTAAATTGAGAGATAGTGAGACATTTACTCCAAATTATTTGAAGGGGTCAATCACATCTTGATCACTGCTCCTCAAGTACTTAACTGTACCCAAATACTTTTCGTCACTAGATTAGAAATCTAGGTAGTCCCAAACCAAAGCACAATGAGTTGTTTGCAAGTTACCCTGGTGATCTTAGGTCCGAGGGATACTTTTATCCATATCCCTTCGCAAGCAACCCTTGACAGAAAGAAGCTCCGCAGGTAGATCACGTTCAATGAAATGTCATACATTTCACAATATGTCATACCAGTGTCTTCACACTCCTTGGTTAAGAGGACAACCAACCTATATGACATACATCAACCTATACTTGATACGCTGCCGTCCAATAACAATGTATCCTTTGGTTGCAAACAATTTTAAGAACTACTCAATATATCCTCTCTATATCGAATGCAAGGTTGTTCTAAAAACTCCATCACACAAGAATTTTTACACAAAAATATAAATATGATGAACTACCAAAAAATATTTTTATTTATTATAAAGTTTATATACAATTACAATGAGCATAACCATCTACAGCCTAGACGATTGGCTTTGGGACACATTCCCAACAAGCTAGACCGCCTCTCCTTATTGGTCCACATGGATCCTATATGGCTTTATGTGACAGGACAGGATAGTAGGATACGATCTTAAGTTTTGAGCATAACGTGCATTAATACCTGTTCAGCCTTTTTTTAAATTTGTGTGAAGACTAAAATGCTCTTTCCCTTCAGCCTACTTCTACTCGCTATCTTGCTTGAATTTTGCTGATAGAAAACTCTTTCTGATTCTAAAGCATTCTTCCTGGCTTTGACTTTCGAGTATAAGGAATCGGTTTAAGGTTGAAGCAAGATTCTCTCTCACTCTGAAATGCTATGAGAGTCTAGTCTAAGGAATCAGTTTTTGAATGGTAATAGCAGCTTCCTCCTAACTCTGAAAAATTTCTCTAAAAAGTGTTCTAAGTTTCGGGTAAAAGGAAATAGTTTTGGTCCGAGGTTGGAATAAGCCACTGCAGACTTTCTTAATAACTTCAGAGAAAATGTCATCCTCAACGGGAAGTAAAAATCCCTTCACAGAATATTGCTTATGTATCTTTTTATAGTTCCTTTATTACACCAACTATTTTGGTAGTTAGAGAAAGTTAATGCATTAAGAAACCATATAATACTCAATTAGCATCTGTGGTATGTTATGACATTCTGAGAGTCATAAATCAATCCACAAGTGATGGATATTCCTACTAGAAGGGGTCAATCCCTTTAGTTTCATGTTTTCTGCATGAATATTATAATCTTTTAACTAGGATGTCATACTTTTTGAACTAGGGTGTCATAATCTTGTTTTGGACTATATCAGTAATTTTCAGCATTAGTGACAGGTTATGACACTTTGAGAGTCATAAACCAAGTCACGTATGATAGGTATTCCAAGTTTTAGGGTTGGAACATAAACCTTAATATTTTCTGAATGGATGTCATAATTTTACAACTGCGATGTTGTAATTTTTTTTGGCCTATATCAGAAATCTTCATGGGTTGTCTAGATTCTACCTTAACATTTTCTGAATGGATGTCGTAAGTTTCTAACTAGAGTGTCATAATTTTACAACTGGGGTGTCGTAATTGCTTATATCAAAAATCTTTTTGGGATATCTGGATCCTTTGCCTTAACATTTTCTGAATGGGTGTTGTAGGTTTCTAACTAGGAAGTCGTAATTTTACAATTAAGGTGTCGTAATTTTACAATTAAGATGTCGTAATTTTTTTCGGCTTATATCAAAAATCTTCCTGAAGTACTATCTGGAACCTTTGCCTTAATGTTTTCTGAATGTCGTAATTTTACAATTAAGGTCGTAATTTTTTTCGGCTTATATCAAAAATCTTCCTGAAGTACTATCTGGAACCTTTGCCTTAATGTTTTCTGAATGGGTGTCATAAGTTTTTAACTAGATGTAAAAATTTTAAAACTAGGATATCATAATTTTTTTCAACCTATATCATTAATCTTCTAGCATTTGTGGCATGTTATGATACACAGGAATCTAAGCCACATATGGTAGGTATTACAGGTATTAGGGGATGGAACCTTTGCCTTAATATTTTCTGAATGGATCCCATAGGTTTTTAATTAGGGTATCATAATTTTATAACTAAGGTGTTACAATTTTTTTGTCTATATCAGTAATCTTCTAGCATTCGTAGCATGTTATGATATTCTGAAAGTCATAACTCAATCCTGAAGTGATGAGTATTCCTCGTGGGAGGGCTCAATACTTTTAGTTTCATGTTTTTTACAGGGATGCCATAATCTTTTAATTAGGGTATTATAATTTTTGAATTTGAGTATCATAATCCTGTTTCGACCTATATCAGTAATCTTCTAACATTCGTGGCATATTATGACACACAAGGAGTCATAATTCAAGCCACGTATAACATGTATTTTAGGTATTAGGGGATGGAATCTCTGCCTTAATGTTTTATGAATGGGCATCGCAGGTTTTTAACTAGGGTATCATAATTTATAACCAGGGTGTCATAATTTTTTTTAGCCTATATCAGTAATCTAGCATTCATGGCATCCTATGACATTCTGGAAGTCATAACTCAGTCATAAAGTGATGAGTATTCCTGGTAGAAGGGGTCAATACCTTTAGTTTCATGTTTTCTTCAGAAGTGTCATAATCTTTTAACTAGGATGTTATAATTTTTAAACTAGGGTGTCATAATCCTGTTTCAGCCTATATTAGTAATCTTTTAGCATTTGTGGCATGTTATGATACTCTAAGAGTCATAATCCAAGACACTTATGATAGGTATTTCAGGTATTAAAGGATGAAACCTTTTGCCTTAACGTTTTCTGAATGGGTGTTATAGGTTTTTAATAAGGATTCACAATTTTATAACTGGAGTGTTATAATTTTTTTTTGCTTATATCAGTAATCTTCTAGTATTCGTGACATGTTATGATATTCTGAAAGTCATAACTTAGTCCTGAAGTGATAAGTATTCCTAATAGGAGGGGTTAATACCTCTAGTTTATGTTTTCTTTACGGATGTCATAACCTTTTAACTAGGGTGTTATAATTTTTGAACTATAGTGTCATAATTCTATTTCAGCCTATATCAGTAATCTTCTAACATCCGAGGCATATTATGACACTTTGGGAGTCATAATCCAAGCCATGTATGACAGATATTCTAGGTATTAGGGGATGAAACCTTTGCCTTAATGTTTTCTGAATGGGTGTCGTAGGTTTTTAAGTAGGGTATCATAATTTTATAATTAGGGTGTCATAAATTTTTTTTGTTTATATCAGTAATCTTCTAGCATTCATGGCATGTTATGACATTCTGAAAGTTATAACTCAGTCCTGAAGTGATGAGTATTCCTAATAGGAGGGGTCAATACCTTTAGTTTCATGTTTTCGGTAGAAATGTTATAATATTTTAAATAGGATGTTATAGTTTTTGAACTAGGATGCTATAATAGTATTTCAGCTTATATCAGTAACCTTCTAGCATCCGTGACATGTTATTACATTCTAAGGTAGTGTTTGATAGCTTTTGGCTATCCCTGGATAAATGTACAGGATAGCATTTATCCAAGGGATAGCTGAGGGGATAAGCACCTTTTTAAAATTACCACTCTGCCATCAAGGGATAACTTTAGTTATTCCTGGATTCCCTAGGAAATAAGTCCAGGGGATAACCCATAGTTAAACATGGGTTAGCCCCTCTGGTTAAACTTTTTCAAGATAACCCCTGCAACTATAGCTTTTGAGGATAAGAGAGGATATCTGAGGAATATCCCCTCTTATCCCATGTATCAAACAGTGCCTAAGAGTCATAATTTTCATCCTTTATATATGCATTGCATGCGTGGCCATGCATGCAAGCATGTGCACCGATCAATCATCATAATTTGCACCATACGTAATGCACAAGGCATTATTCGATGTTTATTACATGTTGCTACATAATTGGTCCACGCTTAGTCCATTCTATATTCAGCCCAGCATATGGTCCAAGTTCAGCCTACTGATATAAAAGTAGCGTTAAGATGGTCCAAGTAATATTTAGAACCTCTTTTTCAGTGACAAATAAAGGATGTGTATTGAATCCTCTCATCCACCTCTTCCATAAGATATATATTAAAGATATATATTAAAATTGGTACAGTAGTAAATATTATAATGATTGCTCATATGATATAGGCAAAGTTTAATTTTAGACTACATTGGGTTGGTCTCTTGGGCGCATGAACCATGGACCCAAGCTCAGCACAATTCAAATTGGACTACTGTTACCCTTTCAGCCCAAACCATGGGACTCAAAAATTATGATTCTCTATATATTTCAAAATTAAGCTAATTCAAATTTAAGTTTCAAATTTAAAGCTTAAGAAAATGCTTGATGATTCTCAAATTTTATGTTTGGAGATTTATATTGTCAAAACTTGGATTGAAAAATATTATCTATTTTGAATATAGATTGATTGATAGTAGCCTATAAATTATAATCAACAAATCAAATTAATGACTATCCACCGTAAATTTATTATTGAAAATTGTTTCTTGAGTTCAAGGATTAAATTGCACGATTTTATTAGTTTTGGAGTGGTTTATTTATTTTTCATTTGGATATGAATATGAGATGCCATATTCATATCAAGTCTACAGCACTAACATAAAAGATATGTTTAATCATATATTTATACAGTAGGTTTGATGAATTTCATCACTTATTATTGCATCTTTATTGATAACCTTAATCACTCTAATAAGTAGGCTCCATGTATCAAAGACTTGGATACTTGGACAGCTACAACTGTATTAACTTGGACTGGAGTTTTACTCTACCAAATCTTAATTCAGTTAATAGTAATTAGTAGCACCCCTACATATTTCTTGCACAATAATCTATCAAGATCTCGTTTAATATCAGTTCCTGCATAGGAAAAGAAAGATGATACATTCTAGTGTGCTTAAAAAAAATAATGATTCTTCTTTTATTAAAGATTAGCAGAATCACAAGGACCATCTGTAGAAGCCTCCTTGATATCAAAATATCAGCAAAGAAAGATGCATGAGAATTAGAGAATACATGCAATCTTTCTTTTCACAAACTTTCATAGGGTTCAATTGCCAATTCTTTTCAAAAATCTTCTACATATATGTCCGAGCAAATTAGTGCTGAAAAGTGCAATCTGAAACATAGGCATAACAGATTTTTTGTATTTATTTATTTGAAACGAAAAACAGCAATTTTCCTTTTGGAATCATGGCCTTCTTTGAATAAGAGTACCAAATTCAATGCCATAAATTATTTTTGCGAATTTACGATGGCCATTCAACAGTGTCCCCAACGAGGCTTTCTTCTCATGTGCATAGTTGTTAAAACCGGACTGGACCGACCAATTGAATCAAAATCCAGAGGCCAAGCCTGTCCGATTCTAACATAAAACTGGATATGTAAGAGACCAGAATAACCCGGTCAATCCGTCCGGTTCACTTGTGAACTAGTCAACCCGGTCTGAATCGGATCACGAGTTTATCAATGTTGTTTCAAATTTTTTGGCCTTTAGCGTTTCAAATTCCTGAGAGTTTATGGCAACTTTTTCTTCATTTAGATGCTTCAAGTTTTATGAAGAAATAAAAGGAGAAAGAAGATCATTGATGAGATGAGAGAAGAATAAAAAAAAAAAAGTGAAAATATAAAAATTTTATGAAAATCAAGACGAAAAAGTAGAGACATAAAGAGAAAATGATAAAAATAAAGAAAACTCGGATAGAAATTTTTTGAATTTTTTTTTTAGAAAAAGTTAAATCAGACTAAATGTGTACAGATTGAAAGTAAGCAAATTTTAGATATTAAATAAGATACTAAAAAAGATTTTTTCTGAAAAAATTATAAAAATTAGTATTTATATGTTTATTTTATTAAAAAATAATTTTTTATTAATATACATATATTTTTTATATTAAAATAATTGATCGATGGTTCAACCGGTGACCCGATGGTTCAACCGGTGACCCGATGGTTGAACCAGTGACCCGATGACCTAAGCCCTTGGCCGGGTTAATGTCCGGGCCGGGTCTGACAACTATGCTCGTGTGACCTTCAGCTGTGATTTTGCTACAGCAGATGTATGGAAATATTAATTAAAAGAACTGGACAACCTATTCAACATGAAAAGCTGGTAGAGTTCAAAGGTTTTTTTTTTTGTGGCCAGCTCTGAGGAATAGACCTCACACAGGTGGTGATAGGTGAAAGGTTTGGTGAAAAAAAAAAAAAAAAAGGATGGCTTAGAAGTACAAGATGCCCTTCATCTGGATCCATAATGGAAATGGCTAATCATTTGAGATGCCCCTTTTCGAAGAAAGTTTGGTTCCCAATCATGAATTGCCTGAATATTAGAAATTGGTCGACGATATTTCAGGAGTTATGGCAGCATTACAGGAAAAGAAATATTAAAGCTGATTTAAGAAAAGGTTAGAGGCAACAAATTGGAGCAGTATATTGCCAACCTGGACCAGAAGGAGCTCCAGGGTCTTTCTTAACAAGGGAACCTCAGCAAACTCTATCCTCCTTAAGTCTATATATTCATTTCAGTCCTGGTCTGATCTATGTAAGTCAGCAGCTGCTCTGCAGAGTAACCACAAGAAGTTGGCAACAGTCTTGACAACTTTGCTTGACCTGGAAGGTACAGTTTAACAAGAGAAAGCTATAAATCTGAAAGGAAATTGGAACGTCTGTATTAAATTTATATTACTCTGCTCTTCTCTATCTCTGTTCCCTGTCTGTTTCCACTTCTTTTCTCTGTACCTTTATTCACTATCAATAAACCTGGGAGAATCTAAATCATCCATTTTCCTTCAAAAAGTAATGAATATTATGTACCATCCCTTATGATTTTCATTTTTTGCCCCTTTCTGTTTTGTTATTAGTGTTGTTGCAAGACGGTGGATAATATCTCTAAAGCTTCACAAAGACGATACTTCGTTCCTCTTATTGTGTTGGATAATTTATAGTTTTAGCTAAAGACTTGTTGCTAGGCATGAGACCGTAAAGTTTTATGCAGCATTAGCAATTGTTTTGTTTGTGAATGCACTTGCTAAAAATTTTACAGCTATTAACAATTTTAGACCTCAATCTTCCTTCATATATTGCTCTCATCTTTAATCTAAGTTTAGAATAATTTATTCAAGCCTTCACAATTGTGCATTTTCTTCTATTTCTTATTAATGAAGATAGTATTACTTTTAAACTGGATTGAATACTAGTTTTCTTAGAGAGTACTATTGTTTCACATGACATTATCCTTTATAGGTATATTCTTGGTGTTGAGTTGCTAATATTGTTCACTAATATATATTAGTAGGAACAACTCAAATGTTTGGTAGGCAGATGTATAATGTTATTATTGCATCCTCAAATATGGCAATGCGTTTGCTTAAATGTGAAGAGTCAACTTAGGTTTACAACATGCTCTTTGAGTTTGAAGAGTTTGGTTGGAAGATTTCAATGAGAGAGAGAGATGTGGGAAAATAAAAAGTTGATCAAATTTTAAATTTGGTTGGCAATCCATAAAGTGTTATCGAACTCTATTTATAAGAAAAAGTAATCTTCCCTCTTCAAAATTCAAGAAAAGTCAAGGTAAAATTCGAAACAAAAAGATAAGTGATCGTGCAACAATGTCAAAGGAATCATGTAATCCATGTAATTCATATCTTGGTTATATTGGGATTTGAAAATCCTAATTTAAACTTGAGTTGCGTTGGATTATTGTTGAGCATAAATTAAACACAAACACAAACACAACCCAATCTAATAAATAAATAACATCCATTTTTAGTATTGTTAAATCACAAATTTGAGTAGGTATGTCCTTCAAATTGATGAATTGTTGTCGCACCGGCAAAAAAAAAAAAAAAAATTCCAAACCATTTTACCTTAAAGTTTGTATTTAATCCAGCATAACCCAATTAACATGACCCAATCAGACCCATAATTGACTTGGACTTATCTTAAGACCGAGTTGGATTAGTTCAAGCTATAAACTATGCTACTTATTATTTAATGCAACCCAATTTGGAAAAGTCATTCCTTTATACAGCTAAGAGCTCGATGTGGTCAGACCACATCTACGAAAGGATATAAACTATTCTATTTATTTATTTAATCCTTATAAGCATATAAATATTACTAATGCATTCTTTTCTTTCTTTTTCCATAGCTACGTTAAAATAATCATTTCAAGATCCGACCCAAATGAATCCAGTGGACTCAACTTCAAATGGCAATGCCCCTATAACAATGAAATCAAAATAGGTTCCCAGTGTCAACATTAATAGATATTGATTTTATATTAAAATGTTAGAAATAAAATTATTTATCACTTATTTTATATATTCTGCTTATAATTTACATGTCATTTTTTATTTCACAAACTATTGCTTTTATTTTATAAATTAATATTTGTATTTTATTATCTCTTCCTTATATGGGATGACGGATGTAATACTAGTTTTAAGTTAAACGGCTGGGGCCAAATAACATAACTCTCCTATTATTGTCCATTATTTCTCGCACATACAAGTGGCCAATAATTTTAGGAGGGTGGTGTCACGACCCCCAATCCTGAATCCGGTCCAGGGGCATCATAATACGGCCGCATACTCTTAAACTGAACCTTAAGAATACGCAAGGCCAGCTAACCTCAACCTGAATATCATCACATGCAACTATAAATCCAAGACACATATATTGTTTTCTATATTATATCACCAAGCTTGTACATGCCATTCTCATCTAATACATATAAAAGTCTATACATCCAAAAGAGTAATTACAATAACTCCCTAGTCTCACTCCTAAGGTCCCTCCCTAAGACTTTGGTTTATCAAGTATATATCATCCTCATCTGCTGCAAAAACATAAAATATAATGGAATGATCTAAAAAGCCGAGCAGAACTTATACACTTACTATCATGAATATGTCAAACAAACAGTTTAGTATAATCAAAATATGTTTGAACAAATAATATCACGATACATATATTTGTTCAAACATATTTTGAATTATACTAAACATTTGAGAAACCAATAACATTCATATTCAAGGAGAAATATTCAAACCATCTGAGAGTCCTGATCCACCACCAACTCATTCCCGTGACCGCAATCACACCCAAATAATCCACATATCCATCATTACCTCCATACATCAAAATAATCATACCACCATTTCAGAATAACCTCCATACCCGTACAATCATGCCCTCGTACACAAGGCATCACTAAGCAAGTCGCACTCACTTAGTAAGCAATACGCCTAGGCCTCCCTTTATACCCCTTGCCATAACACCCGTAAAGACATCACTAAGTGAGCCATTCCCTTAGCAAGCATCACTACGCCATACTGCTGGTACATACTGTCCAATCTAAAAGCCAGTATTATGTGTCAACAACTAACCTGGTGATAGTTCTTCCATTCTGGTTGGTTTACATACTAATACCCAGCGTAATAAACTCAGTCATGCTAGCTACCATAGCTGTGTTCTACCCAGCTTACTCCGCCTTCATGCCCTTCCCCAGGCTGCTAGTTTAGGATAGTAATGGTACTGCAGTACTCCACCTCACTGCCAGAATTAGTACTACATACTAGTAGTACCCATCATATACATCATCTCTCCCAAATATACCACTTCTCAATATCTCCATAGCACCATCAAGCCACCTCACAGTCAGAATACCAAAACTCACAAGCACGGTGGAAAAAATTCAAAACCATTTATATCAAAATAATATACTGCAATGTACATGCAAATCCACAAGAATTCATAATATTCATCTCAAATCATGCAAGGAAAGCTCATAATAAAACATCATATATGCAAGGATGCAAGTCATGAAAACATATCACATAACAGTAGGATGTAGAATTCCTACCTCATATCGCTACTCCCATAATCCCCTCAATGTAATATATATAGTTAGCAATCACCTATTCCACATAATTAATTAATTTTATCAAAATCCATAACAAAAAAAATTAACATTTTACCCCTCCAGCCTAAAATCTTAAAATGACTTTTTTTACCCCTCTCACTTAGTGTTTAGCAACCCCTACTGCCTTTTATCTCAAATTTAATTATTTTTTACTTCTACAAGTTTTTTACTAACTTTGCAATTTTTATAAAAATACCCCTACATTCGGCGATAAATTTTTCTATGATTATAGCCATTAATCAATTTGAACATCATTATCAAAACTAAACTCACTGCTCATCACCATGGTTCAATTCCCAAGATCAGATTTGATCAATATAATTTTAAATAAATACATTTCCTTAAGCACATGCAACCCATTTTATTTCAATTCAACAAGAACATATGATATTTGATGAAATAGAGATCAGACTATGCACCTCTATACCCAATTTAAATCTACAACATGAGCTTAGCTAAACCTCATGAATTATATAACCATATTCTAACCTTTTCTTTCCATTTTTAACTTAAGAAAATCATCCCCCAAAGCTTGAACCAACGTGAACCAGTCAGCCCACTGGTTCAAGTCAAGCCCAGCCCAAAAAAAAAAAGGCTTCAGCCTCCTCACGCAAACCCCCCGTCGTTCCACCTCCACGCGAGTGCCCTTCTTCCTCCTCTGCTTCTTCTCTCTCTCTCTCCCTCTCCCTGTTCTCTGTCCCTCTCCCTGTTCTCTCTCTACTCCCTCTCCCATCTCTCTCTCTCTACTTCCTCTCCCTGTTCTCTTCGTCACCCTCTCTTCTCTCTCTCTCCTGCCGCTTTCCCATCGCCCATTCATCGCCGGTGAAGGGCGGCGACGCACATCACCCAGCTGGGCAGCCACCCCCGGCCAAACCCAGTTGGAAACAGGGGAGAAGACTCTCCTCCCCCGCCTTGCCTTCTCATCGCCGGCCACCATGGCAGCGTTGAGCGGCAGCGACGCTCCCTCTTCCCCGGCGACGGCTCTTGACGACAAAAGGCCCCCTCCCTCTCCTTCAAACCCCAAGTCTTCACTAATCTCTCTGTTGACACAGAAAAACAGAGGAAGGGAAAATTTACCTCGACCCTGCCGGCGTGTCCGGCGACGATTTGAACTTCCCCGGATGATCCTCTAGCCCCTGTGATCCTCCCCTACTCTTTAATTAGAAGATCGTCCACCCTATCAACTGGAATCAAAGAAATGGGCATGGAACAGAGGAATAGGAAACAAAACAGAGAGGGCCTCTCTACCTCACCGACAACGCTAACTCCAGTTCCAGTGATGCTCCACGGTGAAGAGGGTTCAAAACTACACCCTCCAATGATGGTTCACCGGCCGAGATATCGTGAGAACGGAAGGGAGAAGGAAAGGAAGAAGAAGAAGGTGAAGTGAAATGGAGAAGAAAAATGGGAAGGAAGAGTGGGTCAGTGGCTGGCTGCTCTGGTTCTCTCCTCCCACTACCGATCATCCTCGCTGAATTTCCTCTCTCCATCCACCACGGAACATTCGCGAAGGCAGAAGACAAATCAGTTCAATAAGTGGATGCTAATTAAAGATTAATCGGATAGCTTACTTTAATACTCTTTCTTAATCGTCACAGGTGGATTAGCAGGCATCTTGATAAAAGCATTTGGCTGCAGCCATTTTCGACTTAAAATGAGTTCTCTTCTGCTTCGGCAGTGGCATATGATTTTTATCTTTTGAGTGCTTCCCAGAGTGTATCAAAATTAACTTTGATACAATTTTGATGGAAGTATAGCGTAAAAATTAACATGTTTAACATTTATTATCCAAAAAATTGGTTGAGCTTTGTTGGCGAAAGGATTTGGCTTTCTTTCTTTGGCTGATCTTTATAGAGCTTGGGCTAGTATTTTTTTATGCTACTCAAATTTTTTTATGCTCATAGTCTCCTCGTCGAAGGGACTCTTTAAAAGAAATGCTATTATCAAGTTCTTATTAACCTGCTATTGCATGACATATGGTCTATCCTTCGGAACGTTCTCAGAGCTTAGATCCGTCATGTCTATCGAAAAGCTAATACTGTTGCTGACTGGATGACGACTTTTATGGCCTATCATTTTGGCTTTTGAAATTAAAATCAGAAAGATCCTATCCTTTTATTTTTAAACAAATTCTGTATTTAAATTTATCTTACTTAACTTGCACTAAACTAGTATAATTACCATTGCATTAAAAAAAAAAAAAAAAGTACCTAGCATCCTTCACATAGATTTGGACACAGACTTATATTATAACACTTATAAAACTTTCAAAAAAATAAAGGTATTAATGTTTCTAACATATTTGGCATTTACTTTTATCAAGAAGATAATCAATCCACATTATTAACATAGAAAACTTAGTTTATACTAAACATTTCAAAAGAAAAGAAATAATTTTATTTTCAATTCTAAGTGTCTCATATGTATTCAAGTTCTTAATTACATTGGAAAACTTGCTTTAGCTTTTTTAAATAAAAATACTGAAATCCTCGTGTTAATGTACCACAGGATATATACATAGAAATAAAATGCATGTCTCCTTGTAACATATAGTATATTATGCATGGTGTCCATGCATTAGGATAGTGGAGTAATGAAGTTTGGAAGATTTTTATAAGACCTAGCCTGTTTTAAATGGCTAGCATGTAATCGGCGGCCTAGGCCTAATTCACTTGACTAACCTAGATTCAAATAAAAATATAATAAAAAGAAGTGATGGAGTGCCATGAACCAGGTTGAATTAGTGGAAGCCCAATCAATGAAACCTAGTCTAAGATGGACTAGGAAATCTGGCCATCGTCATTTTCTTGCAGGACTTAAGGTCTTGCTCACCATTGGAAGAGGGGAAGAGGAAGCCCTCGGGTCCCCTCTCTTCCTTTTTTGTCTAACGAATTTCCATCTTGAGCCATCGGTGAAGCCTTACCGAAGTTAAGCTAAGCCATTCACTTCTCTTCCCCCTCTCTAATTAACCCACTTTGAAGGAGATCAGGCTGGCTAGTTCCTATTCCAAAGTCACTTGGATTGAGGGACTCGGGCCTCCAATTGTGATGATGGAGCCAGCCTTTCTTTGGAAAGTGGAACAAACTTTTTCGGTCTTCAATGAGCCAGTTCCATCGGCTATGGCTTGTTGGCAAGGGGCTTTAACCACCGAGCAGGCACGCCAAGAGTAGGTCAACCAAAACAATGGCGATCTACCCTTGTTTCCTCTTTTCTTTCTCTACCACCTCTGTTTTGGACTTGATAATTGAGAGGTCATTTCAAGCGGCAACTCACTGCCATGTTTATTGATGCATGGCGGCTCAACACCAGCCCTATCTTCTCCACCATCGACCTCTCCCTTCTATAGTAACGAGGGAAGGGTGCGATCAAGTAATCACTCTATGTTTTCTCGCTCACACTCACTTTCTATCTCTTCTCACTCTCTTTTTTCTATCCCCATATTTTCTTCTCTCACCTGTCTTTCTGTCTCTTTTCTTTCCTCTTTATCCATTTTCTTTTCTTTATTTCTCTCTCTGAAGGTTAATAATTCTTTCTTCATTTCTTTCTCTCTTTAAACAGATTTTAAATAACTTATTTGACACTTAATTAAGGTACCAATTGCAGTTTGAACCAACTATTAAGCACTTGTTATATCAGCACCCACTTGGCCTTTGCAGAGTATTATAAGACTTTATCTTTGACCTATAAAATATTTTGATAATTGAGACCGAATCTGTAGAGATGCAATCGATATCATTTCACTTACTTTTCTTTCTTTCACCTTATGATGGAAGGTTGATAGTATTCACTCTGTGATTAGAGCCTTCAACCTCAATAGAGTCATGTGATTTGAATACGAACAATTTCGTTTGAAAGATTATAAGTACCTATTCTTTTAGTATATTATCATATTGTATTTAATATGTTTCATTCAAAATTTACAATCCCTAGTTATTTTATGCATTTGAAAAATAAGATGAATATTTGAAATTAAAATTATGAAATTAATTTATATGTGATTTCATATTATAAAAAAATATATGTATATATTTCATGAATGTTTTAAAAATTTAAAAATTATACATGCATACCTTATATCAATGCAAAATTATTTTAAAATTTATAGATCAAGCATGATATATTCTTTATGAGTATGATATGATATTGAATAATATCATGCATTAACAATTATGTTGAATTGTCTAGACATGAATATATGATGAAATGAGTAATCTAATCTTGTTTATAAAATTCATAGTTTTTTGGATTATTTGTGTACTTGAGATATTAGTTTGAAAGGGATGTTAGTCTTGCTCTTTAATTTGTCTATGAATTAAATCGAATCATTGAAATTGATGGTTGGCTGCACGTAATTTAAAGCTAGTCAGATCTGATTATTAATACATGACTATCAATATCTTTAATCCAAGTGATTTAGAACTATTTGATTTTTTTTAGTTAGCTAGCCAGCCTAATTATTGACTCATGTTTGCTCATCAATATGATTCGTTTATTTAAATTAGCATTTTGCATACATGATAAAATTGATCCAACTAGAAGTAAAGTTATTTATCATGTTGTTAGCTCACTATTATTTCTCACTTTTTTTCAAATATCAAGGAATATATGCGATCAAAGTTTGAGATGAGTTTCGCAACATTAGAAATATTTATGGTGTTATTACCTTTTAATTTAGAACAATAGCTGACAATACCATTATTTTATAACTATTTTATTAGTTTGTAGGTAGTAAGCTTACAATTTGATACCTTATAATGAATTAGTACTCATTAGTATTGATAGTTCTATTCACTATTATCTCATATTTACTCTTTGATGATATGTACGTGACGTTATATTCAAGACTTTCGATCAAGTAGGTCCGATATTATTAAGAAAATGTTATGGGTATGCTCCACCTTCAACTTTACAATGTAAATAAATATATCACATCCTCATCCAATAGCTTTACAATTGGATTGCATCCATTGGAATTGGATTTGATGTGGGCCCTCTTGGAAAGTCATTCCTTTGTACAAGTCATTGTTAGTATAGTCAAGCTAAACAAAGGTTATAACCAAAGTCATTCCTTTGAAGCATACAAAGATTACCGACACTTCTTTTTTTTTTTTTCTTTTTTCATAAGATAAATAATCACCTCCGAGATCCAACCAAACGAATCCTATGAGCTGAACTTCAGATGAAATGAACCCGAAGTTTCCTAAGCAAATCAAAATAGATTGCAAGGGCCAACGTTAATAAAAAATTATTTCATGTTGGAATGTCAAAATCAAAATTATCCATCAATTATTGTATGCATTCTGCTCATGACTTCTATATATATATCGTCTTTGATGACAACAACTATTTTTTTTTTTATGTTATATTATTCTCCCTTCCTCACATGGGACGGATATGATACTATAGTTTTAAGGTGAGTGGTTGCAGACAAATTAAGCAACATCGAGTCTCTATCTTTTGTTATTGTCTATTAAATCTCGTGTATAAAAGACCAATAATTTTAGGTGGGTGGATTCGGAGGCATCTTGATTACAATGGCTAGCTGTGGCTTTTTTTTTCTTAACCTTAACCTGGCACGTACCTAGCATTTCCAATTTCCTAAATATAAGATTTTATGAGGGCGCTTCTCATGGAATCTCCCACGATGATTAGCAATTATATTATAATAATATATAATTTATACTGTATTAATTATAATATATTTACAATAATATAGTATGATAAATTATATAATATCATATCATATTATAATATGTTATAATAATGCATAATTCAATATAATGGTTAGATTGTTAAAAAACAAATAATATGACAACATATTATTATCATATATATATAATACCACAATTATATTATTTCTTTATAATTAATACTAATAATATAATTATTTATAATTAATTAATATATATTATCATTTTAATAATATAATCAGATAAGATCATAATAGTTTGGATTAATATTTGGGTTTTGCTACTAAAATTCTTTATTTTTTAAATATTAAAAATATTAATCATTTTATTTTGTTTTAAGAGATATAGATATCTTAATGGCAGTCGATTTTAGCCAACCATATGCAAAAGAGTGCTCTGATGTCATACTACTTTGCATATGGTGAAATTACTTGCTCCATAATCATGATGGGGCCGCGGTGAGGAAGCAAAGGAGACAATAACTTCAATGAAGGCCTTCGAAATAAAGGATTTATACTCTGTTTGCATGTAGAGCTTTTGATACTTCTATGGAGATTGTTACTACGAGAGGAAATAGTGGGTCCAATAGAAAAATATAGGAGACAAACTTAAAATGAGGAAGATGATGCGGATTTGATAGTGAAACAAGGAGACGATCATAAAGTGAGGAAGATAATCCACACTTTCATCAATTTAGTTGATCATGGATCTTAAATGGCCAAAATATCTTTCACTACATTAATGGTTCTAATTTATTCATATTTTTTAAAAAAGAATAACAAAAGAAGTACTATAACAAAATCCTTAATAGTTTATTATGATTATTATATTATAAAAATTTAATAATTTATTATATTATAATTATAATTATACTTAATATTATGTCACTAAATATTTAATAAACTATCATGATTAATTATAATTTATATTTAATAATTAATATATATTATTTATATTTAATATTATATTAAATTATATTGAAAAACACTAATAATTAATATTTAATAAATTATATTAAATTATAAGTAAATAAAATTATATAAAATCATAATTAATCTGCTTAAATGTTATTTGAGAATATAATTAACATAATAATTTTTAGATCATCATTTTATACTAATTATAAAATAGGGATAATTCAACAAATTAAAATATTAAATTATTTTTTATTTATTTTAATTATGAGAATTTATTATAATTCTACAATTTAAATGCGATGGGTTGAGAATTCATTTATAGATGAGCTTTTTATCGTAGAATTTATTTGTGAACAAAGTGAATTTTATGGTGACTCACGTTCCAAACAAAGCCTTAACATCTTCCTCTCTCTCTCTTCTTTCTCTCTCTCGGCAGCGGTCCTTCCCGTTTCATCTCCTCTTTTCTCCTTCTTTCCGATGCGTTTAGAGGCATCTCCTTCTTTCTCGATTCCAACATGTATGCGTTGATCTTTTGCCTCGTCTCTCAGTTCCTCTTCTTGTTAGCATGGTTCAATTTATCTTGCACGAATTGTTGATAGTTTGACCAATAATAACTAAATCAGGGTGACCATCCTTAAGAAAGATTCCACCCCTTCCATACGTACCCTCTTTTCTAATGAATCATAGTCATCTCATCATGTTATCTCCCTTAATAAAATAGTAGATCAAAAGTTAATAAGTTTGTTGGCAACACAAAATAAAGATATTTACTTTTATCCTTAATCAAAGACTCCACCCCTACGATGATAGCACCTAGCTAATCAGTGGGAACAAGCACCCTGTATGAAATTTTCAACTTACAAACTATGGCATACTGCCGATTGGTATGGCATTCCATGCCCCTCTTCACATCTACATTCTATGAAATAAAATAAATAAAAGTATACATCTCTCTTCACTATTGACCACAAGTATACAGGTACATCTCAAAATAATATTGCCATTAGAAGACGAGAGATGAGAAATAAAATTACAAAGTACATTGTGGAGCAAGACTTTGCTTCAAAAATTTATAATCCAAGGAGTTGCTAGATGATTAAGGTTCACCAGGATTGCCACAAGTCACTGGAAGACGAATTGGAGTTCACTAGCTAAGGAAAAGCTTATGAAGCCTCCAACATGGCTGATAGTTCTTTTGTTATGTGTTTTCCTTCTCTTTTAAAAGACAACTAATGAGAGCCAACATTACCACTAAAGCCCCTTCAGGTTTTTGCTCTTATGTCATGGTTAGAAGGTACTCAACTCTTTATATCAACCATTTGAAGAATCTTCTAGTTCATTTTTAGCCAGCTTCAAAGTGCCGAAGAGAGGTATCAGGTTCCATCTAGCCTAAATTCCACAACAAACTTAATATAGCCTCAAGCCTGTCCCTTCCAACAATTTGAACATGATCACCTTGGGTTAATCCCATTGACACTGCTACTACCAGCAAACAGCCTGTAGCCTCCCAAAAGTCAATCAACTTCCTATTTGATCACAATAGATTCCTAACCACCACAACGGATTCAATAATAGAAATCAAGTCCGAACTTAAAAGAGAAGCTTATAAGGGCCAATTCATCCATGAAATCATCAACCAGATGTACCAGAATCAGATCAAAACTGAACCATATGAGAAACAATTTATGGATAAAAAAAATCCATCTAACAATTGCCAAGTTATTTATTTTTTGAACAAATACAATGACAACACATGTTTCATATAAATGCTTACATTTCCTATGATATTTGTTATCGGCATTCATTTTGTTTTCCCTGACTTTTTTCCTCGGCCATGTACGTATAGTTCGAAGGGAAGTAAATGCACCACAAATTACTTAAAATATATTTTATTTATTACCTTCACTTTCTTTGCTTGGACGTTTTTTATCTGTTGTCTTTTAGCAAATAAAGAATAAGTTGGTGTTCGCCAACTCTTCAATGCGTTAGGCTTTAATAAATCCTTTAAGGTGCGGAAGGTATAGTTAAAGTCTATCTGACTCCAACTATTCATTTGTGTACTACTTTAATCTCATTAAAAAAAAAATTTGAATTTAGAGAGATATAGACTCTAACTACACCTTCCATGCACATACATTCCATCCTTAATAGTTTAGTCTTTATAGGTCATCATTTACTATTCAACTCACTATACTAATTTTCTTAGATTGTTAATACTTCTCATTGAATAATAATAATTATATGTATAATATTGATATTCATTATGTACGATAAGAAGAAAATTATATATAATATGAGAGTGCAATTAATAAGAAATAACTGTATACTAGCTGTTAAGTAATTGACAAAGAGGGGCTAATTAAATTAAAGTCAATTCCTCCTCAAGGATGGCCATCAATTAATTTAAATAAATCGCTCCAGCACGTAAACCCACTGCTTCAGTACCTGATCGGTGACTCTAGACCTGCCCGTTAAATATGATGGGATAATTGACACCCAAGAGCTGGTGCTCGGTCAAACATCGTCCACCTAATTTTGTCCCGTAAACAACGAGCTCTATCGTACGTTCAGAGCTCGTGCATGGAGATTTTCCCGGCTAGAACCACTCCTAATTAATTCATAGGGAATTAGAAGAGTTCACAAGTCACACATGATCAGCTTCACATCTTGGAACCATCCTCCTTTTCGAGATCCCATCGATCCTTCACAAAACAAAACATCTCCACCACTAATATCAAAAACCAGCTAGATTTCGTTTGCAAACTACTCTACGTACGTACAGCTGCCCTCCTCCAAGGTATATGTTTCCTGTCCTCGACCACTTGCTAGTATTATACTCCTTCCTCGGAACGACGATCGATCGAAGGCCATTGCCCCTTGGATATCGCTCTCGTTGGTCTGAGAGAAAGCTTTAAATTGAACGCCAGAAGGAACCCACAAAAATAATAATAATAAACTCTCTAATGCTCTGTTTCGATAGAAAAAAAAAGTGAGAGAAAGAAAACTGAAAAGAAAGAAAAGTGGAAGAAAAAAAAATTGAAGAGAAAATATTTTCTCTCCTTCTATTTGGATGAGTGGGAGGAAATTAGAGAGGAAAGAAAAGTTGATAATTTACAATGATAATAATATTCTTATTATAGATGATTAAAAAATGCATCGATTGTTTTTGGAAGGGTCAATATTGGAATGAAAAAAAAATGAAAAGCACTTTTGAGTTTTCTCTCCGAAATCTCTTCGGTTTCGGAGAGAAAACTTTTATGTTGGGCCCACCACTTTTTTTCCTCTATTTTCCTCAAGTTTTCTTTCCTTCTGACTTTTCTCTTTATCCAAACAAGATAAATTTTATTTTCTCTCTAGTTTTCTCTCCATCCAAACAGAGGGTAAGTCTCGACTCGCCCTGGTAAATAGGAATCTTCAACGCAGACGTCCATCTGCTTAATTATATTAGAGAGCATTTGATATGAAGTGAGATCAATGCAGATCATATGTAAGTTAGAGAAAACAAGATCATCATGCCTGAATTTTATGTGACAAAAATCGTAGTTCACTTTCATTTTTACAATCATCATCCGATGTAATGGTTTTATATTTGGATGTTTAAGATCATCTTAAGACGTACGTACAGTTAAGTTGGGCGAAAATTTGAAGGCCAAAAAAATATCTCCTAACTAATGATATAATATAATATAGGAATGTTTTAATTTAATCTCTATACTATCAAAAAAATTTAAGATGTCTTTGATTTTTTTTTAGTTTTACTTTGGTTTTTGTTGTTAAAAAACGGGTAACATTGTGAGAAGTTTGCCGACTTGGCATCCAATAATACTTAACCAAATAAAAGAAAATAGAAAATCTTTTCAAAAGGATATAAAACCAAATCAAATAAAAAGGGTCATGAGGACAACCTTGATGTCCTTGTTCGAAACACCATAGTCCAAATTGGAGATATAGAGCTTGGTACTCGTCTCTATAGTTGATGCCCTAGTGGATGGTGTCGGATGATGGTCTAAGTACATGTCGTGCTACCATACCAAATCAGGAGCCTTCAATGGAGATTAAATCAAAATATATTTTTCCCAGCAGAATGAGAGACGGAAACGTTAGGGAAGTGGTGGGCAGGGCTAGGGACGGATCCTTGTCCTCGATCGTAGAAATTTTCAAAAGAGATATCTTGTTCTTCTTGATAATTTCATTGAGGGACATGGGAATTCGCTGCTCAACATTACGGGGAGATCGAAAAGGAGGAGATGGGATTGCGAACCTATAGGTTTTCAAAGAAGGGGTGGGGTGATCAATTTGGGACAAGAAAGCTAGAATTTTCACAAGAGAGAACCAGATGACAAGGACATATGGATACCATGTAGGATGCCAAGTCGGCGGACTTCTCACGATGTTATCAGCTTTTAGCGATAAGGAACGAAGTGAAACGAAAAAAAAAAAAAAAAATCTTAAAATTTTTTTAGTAATATAGGAAATACAGTGAGACATTCCTAAATCTTAAGGGTTAAAAGTATACTTTAGCTTATAATACGATACATTTATAACACTATCATTACAGTATAATTTAGTTGTAATAAGATATAATATTGTATTATTAATATGATGATTTTATCATGTAATATTATATTATAACAATAATATCATAATTACTTGTATAACATGAGCAATAGCCTTGTATTCACATGATACACCAAACAAGCTGGAATGCATCATCCCAGGATTACGATGCAAGACGTTTATTTATTCACCCTAGTGACCCTAAATTTGTTGTTTTGTTGGGTGGGGTGTGTGGAGGAGGTGGGTGCTTAACGCTAAGTCTTGCCTGATAAATTAATAACTCAAGTCAACTTCGATAATCCACCCCAATAGCATCATGTGGTTGCATTAAATGACTCAATACGGGACATCGTGGGTGGCCGCCTGCAAGTAAACCTTACAAAGTACCTGTCATTCATTCCATACGAGACTTTGGGTCGAGGGTCTTTCTATATCTTTTGCTGGAAGCTAGTCCTTGTCAGGCGAAGAAATCCAAGTCCAGCTGCCGGCAATGCCGAACTTCTTCCCGACGGAGGAAATGCTTCTGCTTTACAGCATTCTTCAACAAGTGCTTCCTGGGTTGCCCGAGAATTTCGACGGCATCAGGACAGTTCTCCTTTACAAGGATAAACAAGCAGAAACAGGTACGTGTTTTTTTAATTTGAAGTAAAAGATGCATGCATGGAGCTTCCACCTACGATATATATCAATTACTGCGTCCCATACTTTCATCACCATTGCTATTAAGTGTTATTATTGTTATAAAATAAGTTCTGTTTTAATATCTTGTCATAGAAGAGAATGTGAGATTTTGTCCTATTTAGTCAGCATGGCAGTGGCCGATGAGCCTCTTAATTATGAGGCGGATACGGAAATATAGTTAAACTAGGGTAACCAGTTATTTTGTATTTTCTCGAAAAGACAAAACCTAGTTTTAATTTGCTCACAGAAGCAGGGAAAGAAAATTATTTACTTCGATTTGAGTGCATGATAGTTAATATATATAGCGGCGTCTGCCACATGCATGCACTTATTAGTTAGACTGCATCGACTGTGGTCCGGCGATTCTAGCTAGGTATCCGGCCAGTTGCCAGGCACTTCTCTTATAGCATCCTTTGGGGAGCGGAGGTCCGGTGACGTGATAATTTTGCCGATGATTTTAGCTTGTGAGCATTAATTTCCTTTTCCGTGAGCAGGTTCAGAAGAAGAACGCTTCAATATTATTATTCCCTGCGAACAAGCAGCTTCTTTCAACAGCGCAAAGGGGTTCTGGTGCTGGACACCTCTCTGTTATGATGAAAAAGGAAAGCCTATACGGAAGGTATCCGCAGGTCCGGGCAGCTGGAATCTACGCGACACGAGGCTTGGCAAGAGTAGTAATGGAGTAGAGTGGTGCGTGCGGAAATTGAAGTACAATAATGGTGGATATGGCACGCTTAAATTCACAATGAAGCAATATTCGCTTGGAGCAGGAGATTCTAGGGTAAGAAACTAGGGCAATGCTTGGAGAAATATATTTAATTAGGGGTCGATCTCGTTAGAGCGGCTCGACTAAGCTTACTCAAACCTATTCATGATACTTATAATGGCGCCTCTGATGGCATATTTATTTACGCCCTCTCCTTAATTTCATCATTTTTGCAGCCCAGTTTTGCTCTCTGTCAGATTTTTGGACAAACATTCTACAGAGAGAATTTGCAAAATGGACCGTCTTCTACTACGCTTGCCACTCCAGCGAGCGTGCTTCCAGGCCGTCTTGCTGATAGCGTGCGTGGAGCTCTCAGCATATATATATTTACTGTTGATTATCTAAATTAATCAGGTAGTATTTGGATTCGTCCCAACGTGCGCTTACCTTTCTAGCATATACTTCAGGGAGGCATGGGAACCCAGAACATCACACCGAATTATGCTGCTACTCCTGAGCTGCTACAGAATAATACCCTGGGAACCCAGCCCTACGGCGGTCGTGCAATGGAGCAGCTCTGCGTTCCAGACATGAGCCAGATGAATCAGTACATCCTAAACCAGGCTCTACAACAAGGTAAGGTTAAGGATGCATTATGAAAGGATGCAATCAAACAAATCGCTGCAGTTTTTGTGAATCTTTTCTCCTTTTTTCTGCGTCTGAATTCTTTTTTATAATGTCTCGCTCGCTGCATTCTTGCATGAAACATGCCGACCAACGAGGACTGGCAAAAAAACAATGAGAGCGGTAAAGTGATGGTTTGCCATGCCGGCATTTTAATCTTTGTAGACCTAATTGTTTGGAGTATTGGTTTTCTTTCATCTCTAGGCAATAGGCCTACTACGGCTTGTATTTGAGGTCCGGCACTCTGACCCGACCGGTTTTTCTCAAGGACCCGACCATTAGACAGGCCCAAGCTCAACTCAAAGATAAAGAAAAAAGGAAATAAAATTTAGAACTTCGCTGAGTTGACTCTGCTAGGTCAACTTTGGTGGAGTCAAGCTGTTTGGGGCGCCATCCATCAAAGGAAACAGAAGATCGCATTCTTGTGTAAACCAAACTCCAGAGAGAGTCCGGTCTCAAACAGGATAGAGAGGTAGGAACCCTGGATCATCACCTTTTCAAGACTTTTCCCAGCTCACCGGCCGCAATTCCCCATCACTTTGAATAGCTGATTCCCTTCTTTCCTTCCGATCGAGGGCTGGTTGGTACTTCTCGTTTCTCTCTCTCTCTGATCTTTTCCTAGCTCTTGACTGTCACTAGCCTTGGTGATCATCGATCATCAACGACAAATCAGGCTAAAACCCTGAAATTTCTTTCCCTTGGCATTGCTCCATTACTAAATTGTCGGGGCTAGCCTTTATCTGGCCTCCAACATGCGAGCCAGTGTTAGTCGACCCAAGATCGATCTCCATCATCGAATGTTGAGACCGTCCATCCTCACAAGATTTTATCCTTCCTATTCCTAAGCATTAATTATTGCTATTTTCTGATACTGAGCCGTGGCCTCCTATATATGACACATGCCGGAGGCTGTCTTTCCGACCAGAATGAGGACTAGGGCTAGATCTGAGGCCCTACAACACTCCTCCCTTTGATTCTATCTCTCGCCTTCCCTTCGACCTTCTCCTGATCTTTGTTCATTGCTTTAGTGATGCAGCCATCGATATTGTCGGTCGCTTCCTGCCACCACTGTACATGTTGGCCAGTAGCCAGATCAGCCATCGGCGCTGCCAAGTCAGGGTGGCAACTCCTTTTCTTTCCCTTTGAGAGGGCCATAGGAGGGGGTAATTAGCTGTTCTCCGTTTTATTGCCTTCTCTCTCCTATCTTATTTCGCTCTCTTCTTTTTCTCTTCCCTTTTCTGCCAGTCCTTTCTCTCTCTTCTCGACCTTTCTATCTCTTTCTCTTATTTATTTTCTCTCTTTAGAAAAGAAACGAATTTTCTTTCTCTCTCTTAATGAACTTTAGGTATACTTCTGCAGTGGCTCTCATCGATCTCCTCTAGTCGTCTCGGCATGCTAACTATGGACCTGGACCATATTGGCAACATTTGTTGTATGGCATCCATCCCAGCTTTCATGAGGTCATATAACTACTGTCTGGATTGTTCTCTCATTCCCTGATTAAGTTAACTATGGCCTCAATTTGATCGACCTGAGTTGCCAGACATCAATGCATGGCCGACCTCTTCACATCTTTCAACCTTTGACCCATACACTGTTTGATTATTGTATTGGGATCTACCAGATTGAATTCATTTTAGTTAGTTTTCTCCTTTAAACCTTATAGTTGAAGGTTAATGGTGTTCATTTTTATGATCAAGACTTTCAACCTTAGTGAAGCAACAAAGTTCAGCCGTAAGTTACATGATTGATTGAGGCTAAGCAATCTTGTCTAATATCTGCTAGATTTTGTTAACTTAAATTTCATAAGAATTTCTTGTGATACCCCACATTTAGTTCCACATTAGATGGGAGAGGAATGTATTATGTGCTTATAACTCAAATCCACTTGCTACTCATAAACTTCCATTCGAATATTTGGACCAATAGTTTTGGCCCACTAACGAGGTTAATTAGACTAGCGGATGGGCTTGAGAAGGTTAATTGGACTAGCGGATGGGCTTGAAAAGGTTGGCTAGCGGGTAAGCTTGAGAAGGTTAATTGAGCTAGCGGGTGAGCTTGGAGCGTTACAAATGGTATTAAAGCTGATCTGAGTGTGTGAAAGTTAATGGTCAGGCATGAGGAAAGTACTACCCATGAGGGATGATGGTAGAGTCTCGCCATAGTGTGAAGCCACCCTTTCGATACCAATAATCCAACTCGGGATAGATTCTGGCTAGTTTATGGCATGCGATGAGGATATCGCATTATAAGATGGAAAGATTGTGATATCCCATAATTAGTCCCACATTGGATGGGAGAAGAATATGTTGCATGCTTATAACTCAAGTCCACTTGCCACTCATTAACTTTTACTCAAGTTTTTAGGCTAGCGGGTGGGCTTGGGGCATTACATTTCTATCTCTAGTATTTTTCAGTATATATAATATTTTATTAAAAAATAATAGTACTAAATTTTATTTATGCTTGAAAAAGTAACATTAATTCATGAAATATAAATATAAATTTATTTATAAATATTGTCATATTATGAAAATATTTATGCATACTTCACATATATTTAAAATCATCAATATACATGCATGCATACATACATACATATACATACACATATATATATATATAGGCCTTGCATACATGAAAAATAATTTTAAAATTTATGGATCAAGAATCATATACTTTTGAGCCTGATATTAAATTATGATGTATTGAAAATTATGTTGATATGATAATAGACAAGTGTATATTGTGAAACGAGTATCCAAACCTTATGTATAAAATTCATGAATATTTGGATTAATTGTATAACTAATAAAATTGTTCAAAATGAATGTTATGTAGAGGTGGGCATTGGGTCGAGCCGCCCATGGCTAGGCATCGTTCGGCACAAAGCGGGTCGTGCCTTGCTACAGTAACGGCCCATGCCAGGCATGGCTCATAAAAGGGGGTATGGCCCATAAAAGGGGGCTGGGTTGGGTTAAGAATTTCTGGCCCATGGACCAAGCACAGCACCTGCCCATAGGGCCTAGGCTGGCACGATACGGTCCGCGGGCTAGCCCGGCACGGCCCACAAGAGCATGGGTCGAGCCCAGCATAGCCCGCAAGAGGGCTTGGGCCAGGCCAATCACGGCCCATCCCCCTTAAAATAAATGAAAATAAAATTTTTATTTATAAAAAATATTTGTTAATAAATTAAAAAATATTAAAAACTAAGGAATGGTGGGGGTTTGACATAGACCCCTACTAGTTTATTAATTTAAATCAAAATGATACATGAAGGGAGAGGGGGTTGACCTTTATAATACAATAAGAAAGAAGAAAAAATAGAGATGACTCACTTTAATAATTAAAAAATTAAAAATATATATTATAAAAAATTAAAATTAAAAATAAATGATCAAAATATTACTAATCATCCGTAGTATTTGTATCATCATCATCAAAGAATGTTGTATCATGTCCACCTTTATCTTGAAGTCTCGCCTCAGCATTCAACTAATCTTTGAAGCAGAGAAGCATCTCAACTGTGTCGCCAGTCATCCTACTTCTTTTTTCGTTAAAATATGCTAACTTACACTAAAAGCATATTTCAATGCTACTGTGGACATCGGCACAGCTAAAATATCGCGTACAATGGCAGACATAATATGATATTGATTTTTAACACTCTTTCACCAAGCTAATATATCTAGACTCTATTTGATTTTCATCATATGCAGACCGAAGATTATTTCATAAATAAAATTTTATTTCATTACTTAAAGATAAAGATGAACTTGAAGCATGTGTGTGTTTTCTTTATACAATAAATAAAAAAATAGATGACGAATAAGAACTACTAGAAAAAAAATAGAGCTTTACGCGGGTAATCTAGATCCATGAATTTTTTCATCATATAAAGCATAAATATCATAAAAAAGTTATGTTACCTTAATTTTAAGAGGCAGGATCTTGAATCATATTTTCACAATATACATCAAGTAAAATTAGTACGGCACTCAATTTAACTCTTGGATCAAATACAGCAGCTAAATTATGCATAGAACATATCTTATCCCAATATTCATTTCATTTAGATTTCATTGTTCAATAATAGGCATTAAAACATCATCATATCTATGTTCTTCAAATTTTTGACTAATCATATATGCTTACTGTAAAAATGAACATGAAATTGGATAATAAATACCTGAAAGAATATTAGTAGCATTATAAAACTAACAAAAAAATCTTTCAGAATTTTACCTTTATTCCAATCAATTTCAGTCAATGTAAAGCCTAATCCATGATTACTAATATGCACTTAATAAGTTTTTATATGGGTATGCATTATATATCATGCTATATATTGAGTTCCAACAATTAATTACATCAAATTTAAATTTTTTTAAATGTTTATCATGATCTATACATAGTTGCTTACATTCTTTAAGTCTTGATCTTAAAGCATGAATAAAAGAAACTACATTTCTAATTTTTGAAATAACATCTTGAATCATGCCCATGCCAGCTTGAATAGAAAGATTTAAGATATGACATGCACATCTAATATGCAATAAATTTTCATTAAACATGGGATGCAATGAGTCCTTCAATAATGCAATAGCAAAATTATTATTAAAAGCATTATCAAAAGTAATAGACATGATTTTATCATTAATATTATATAAACATGCAGTTTGATAAATGGCATTTGAAATTTGTTATCCAGAATATGAAAAATCAAAAGCACGAAAAGTAAAAATACATTTATTTAATTGCTAATTATTATCAATATAACGAGTAGTAATAGCAATAAAATAATTACTACATAAAGATGCTGATCAAATATCAAAAATTAATGAAACTTTTGCATTTAAAATAGAGAGTGTTTCAATTAAACTTTGTCTCATTGCTAAAAAGTTAGTCAAGCTACTCTTCTAAATATACACCTACTAGTTCTTTTGTAAGCAGGTTGTAGGACTAATTGAACATATTCTTTAAAATCAAAAAATTCACATAAACTAAAAGATAATTCATCCTTAACTATCCATTTTACAAGTGATATTATTTGATTTTTATGATTATATGCAAAATTACCTACAAGTAATCCTCTTGTATATTAAGGGTATGAGAATCATGCATTCTATGACTCTCTTGATGCCTTTTTTAAAGACATATTCCCCCACTACTACTACTACTATAAGTTTGGCACATTTTTTATATTTTGCTTTATAGACTTCATCAACTATAATTTATCAAATTTATTCCATACATCACTAGTCCTCTAACGAGAAGAGGTTTATCCTTCACTCGGTTCACTGGTTCTAGAGGAATTAGGAACTTAAGGATTAGTGTCTTCTCCCTCATGAACAGAAGGAATGCCAAAATGTCTTTCATCATAAGATGTCATATCTAAATTGATGAATACAAAATATAAAACTAACCACAAAAAGGAATTGAGTAGAGGACCAGAGGTAGAGCCGAGATTTATGAGCTTCCTCTTGTACTTTCAATAAGAAGTGATCTTCTCTTTCTCTTATACTTCTAACTTCTCAGCAAGACCCCCCTTTATGTAGCACTTGAACACTTGCTAAATACAAACTAAAAATTAAATTGCTAGAAGCTTAGAGCACTTGCTAAATATTGTTATAAGAGAGAAATAGTGGTAGTAAAGAATAAGAGAAGAGTTGGTTTGGTATGGTGAGAATGGGGGAGGAAAGAAATATTTATAGGACTCAAAAAAATATTTTCCAAAATACCCCTAAAATTAGCCATTTTATGACCGTTAGGATGATCAAAATAGTAAAAAGCCAAACATAGTTATTTCTAGGTGTTATGGGCCAAACGGGCCGCGTTAGCATGACCCGCCATCTCACAGGCCTAAGGCCATGCCGGGCTTGGACTTCATATTAAGCAGGCCATGCCAAGCATGGCCCGTTTAGTAACAAGTCGAGCCAGGCACGGTCCATTTAGTTTGTGGCCCGATGGGCCTAGGCCGGGCTAAGCCAGGCCCGGCACGGTCCAATACCCAAGTCTGATGTTATGCTTCCTCTCTAGTGTAACTATGATCCAGACTTAGCCATGACGGCTGATCATTGGAAACATATGATTCATAACTAGTTTTTATTCAACTTTAGCCAGCTAGGGCCGATTGCTAGCATATGTTACTCATCAAAATGTTTTGCATTCAAGAGATAGTTGCTTTTGAATCATATAGCTAGCTCTTTTTTTTTAACTTAGCTAGTTACGACTAATTGCTAGTACATGTTTGTTCATTAATGTATATTATATTTCTAATTTATTTTTGTACCTTATCACATAGTTGATTGTGGCTATGGTCATTAAAGATTAGGAAGGTGGAATTAAAAAGTATCTATAAAATAGAAAAAAAAGGAGAAGAGTTTTATGAATCGATGCATTACATTTTTGAATAAGAACACTTTTTATATAATTATATCTTGGGTTTGAAAAATTACTTATTTTATGATTAATAAATATATTATATATAAATTTACATTTTGTTTGCTTGATAATGCTTAATCTAACTAGAAGCAAGATTACTTATCGAGCTACTAGCTCACAACTCTTTCTTGTCCTTTTAAATATGAAGGAATATCACGAATCAGGTCAAGGGATGGCTAATGGAGGATTAAGATTATTTTTTCTTTCTAGGAAAAATAGTTATGTATGAAATATTCTTTGAAGATGATGCTTTTCCAATTTATTACAATATTGTGTAAGTTAAAACTTTTATTAGATGTCTTGCTCAAAAGCATGCCACTGCTTGATGTTGAATTATGATGGATAAGTTCTTGAAATATACAAATCTATCACCAAATTTTTGTGATAGATATGGTTCATAATCCTAGTAGATGTGGTTCATATCACTTGTTCCAACTTTAGTAGGAATACCAGGAATTATTAGGAAAAAAAGAAGTACATCATGTTCCAAACTTATCACTTGGCCACATGACGTGGCTACATAATCCCCAAAGCATGACCCTAAGAAGTATGTAAATCCTATTCTGAACCAATAATAAATATTAACAATTATATATGACTAAAAACATTTCATTTGTAGTATTATATGTTCAAAATATAAGATTCAAATATTTTCAATATCAGAAATAAAACTAACTAGCACTCTTACTAAAAGTCGCAGATTAAACTTTAGGCTAGGCATCCTACGGCTTGAAAAAATGTAATAATAATGATATGAGCTAACAACTCAGTAAAAAAAAAAAATTTATGCATACTAGCATGAATAAAAGCACATGAGCAATTATATAATTGCTGAAAAGTAAAGTCAAATAATGTAACACCGATATCAATTATCTCATATGAAAATGTTATGATGTTCAAAATTCAAAATATAGATCCAAATAATATAGCATGGTACCACAATCATAGGTCATAAATTGTAATAATATAATCAAGATAATATTGCTATATATGCTAATTTCCTGATAGCATTATTCTATAATAATTTTAGAATATCCTTTATTATTAATAATTTAATTCAATACTTTGGCGTTTAGACTAATCACAACTACACTCTAATCCATAGTAGATGAACCTCACACCACATGTGCCACAGTCCAGCATATGGTGGACCCCCATAATATCATGTCAATTTATGATTGAAAATTCTAATGCCATGATCCCATATGTAACTAGATATATACTCTCATACGATAACTCTATATGTATCCTTTTCCCCCTATATCATATTTATTTAATTAACTCATCAAATTTTGACAATAGACTAGCGATGACCATCCTCATGCTACAACCTGTGGTCACAAATCTCACATTCCTATGCTACTACATTTTTGCCATAGATTGGATACCAACACTAATGCCATGTATCCAAGGATGATTATTTTTTCTATTTTTTTCAATTCTCATGAAAACCCACCCCGAATAGGACGGGGATGGGAAATTTTTCTCTAATTCTTACATAACAATGATCTGACCCATTTATAACCTATTGATACGGTTTGTCACATCCCTAGGCCTATCAAATGGACCAGGCTCAAATCACTGTCAAGCATAAATAAGTATATTTCTCTCTCTCTCTTTTCGTTCTTGCTTAGATAGTGTGTGGACCTTTTACAATTTGGCTTTCGGCATTTATACCATTTTCCCACTGCTCATGCATTGATAGACGGCTTTCAATGTCCTCGTCTCGTTGGATGGCCTTAGAAATATGAAATGAATGCCCAAAATAAGATTTTGCCGTCCGTTGTTTTCCATTCAATGGTGCTACATGATGTTCTTGCTCATCATCAACACCACCAACAACAACAACAAAAGAGTACATCATGATGCATCATTGATACTTCTGAAGTGTGCATTGCTAACTATTTATATGATACTACGTCAGATAATACCAATATTCAACAGCAGATTCCTTACCCAAGTGCTCAAAAAGAGTGGCATCTCAGGTATGCTTGCGTACAAGAAAATCCGTCGAGCATTCTAGAGGTGAAAGAAATTTTATGCTGAAATCTATGTACTTCTCAGGGACATTCGCAGCGTGCTGCAGGTAGACCATCTCAAGACAAAAATCAATATGAGAAAAGGAAACTTGATCAATTCTCAGTTTCATTCGATGGAACTTCATCTGATATTGAAGATGGAAATTGGGTTCGGGTACTGAAAAATTACCAAAGCGCGTCTGATTGCAGTCAGGTACGGGGAAAAAGAAACAAATGGGACAGCAAAAGAAAACGAAGTACTAGATTCTTTATTTCATCAATTTCTGTTCAAATGAATTGCAAATCATTGATTTTAGATAATCATTCGATTCTAAGCATGACTTCTTCTTCTTTTTTGAGCTAATTATTTTTTAATACTTCGATGGAATGTCTGACCTTTTATTTTCTTTGCATATCACTTGCAGTCATATGTGGCAAGACAAAACGCACGCATTGAAGAGAATAATCAATTTGATACGCAATGTCATGTGCCACCATATGGAACAGCAGGTCCTTCTTATGACTACGACATGCACCAAGACAGCAGCATTCCTAGCAACCAGTTTTACATGCCAAACCTAGAAGCTTTACCAGATAATAATCAATATTGTCAACAGAGTGATGCTACTTGGACTGTCTTTTGTTCTGGAATCAGCTCTGTAAGCAACGCAAACCAATGGAACCTGCTTGCTGGCAGTCCCTTATACACATCGGGTGAAAGTTGGATTGAACCTGTTGAAAATTCGACTGATGAGCAGCATTTATGGTCCAACGCTGTAACTTTCACACTCCCCAGCCCCCATCTTGATTTAGAAGCAAACAGTAATATGTTTCAAGGTATTAGTAAAATGGGATGGATAGAGGGACTCTCAGTCTACGATCCAGTTATTTTTAATAAATAAGCAATGGAGCTCTTTTTTTTTTTTTTTTTTTTTTGTCAGAGCATCTATTACTATTAGCTCATGTTGCATGATGATGTCGCCTAGGGATGTTGCTTGGCATCTGATCTTTCTATACCTCTCTTAATTTTATCTGGCAGTGGCTTAACTGCATTTGATTTCATAACTAAAAATTACTATTCTCATTTGTACAAGTGTTTTTCAAAATTTAGTTGTTTAGTAACAGAAAAAAAAAAATTGAGAGGAAATCAGAGTAACCAAAGTTATTTAGAGAATGAAAGGCACATCCTCTCAACGGAGTGTGGGGGAAAAAAAAAAAAATGAAAGGGAATAAAGGAAAAGGCCAAGCTCCAAGTCAAGAGTAAAGAAAAGTCATAAGGAGATGAAAAGCTGTATTAATGCTACTTGGTAGGAAAACAATTATATAAAATAAAGTGGTTAGATAGAAAATGAATAGTTGCATTAAATAAATTTCATGGCTGGATAAAGAGCTACAAGGCTAAGAGTTTCTAAGGTGAAGTACAAACCTTCCACTCGGGGAGGCTCAAGTACAAGTTGTGAGAGTAATTTGATTTTTTTTTTTGGTGAATAGTAATTCGATCTTCAAAGCCTGATAAATAAGTATTTTAGGGTGCTTTGCTCTCATGTTTTTGGGATCAATGGTTTGCAGCATATACTCTTCTCCCTTTTTTTCTTTTTCCATGGTTTGTTAGTGAAAACACCGCATCCAAATTCATAATGATAGAAATAAGGATCCCAATACATGATCACTTATATATGTTTCTTTTGTGCGTATGAGATTTAAAACGTGCTAATCAAAAAAGAAATATAAATAATTTTAAACTACCCAAAAAATTATTATGCATATTATTTGAATGGAGAAATTAATTGATGATGCATATGTGATATAAATGTGTGTAAAATGTGAGCATTGGTTGGTAGTTATTACATTATTTTCTAATATGTACATTTAGTTGAACATTGAGCATTGAGTCAGGAAAGTTTGATTGAGTTATTAGCTCTTACCACTATACAGATTATCTTTCCAAAGCAAGAAAATGTGCAAAGTTGGGCTGCAGGTTAGGATTCAAGTAAAATGAGTAGTACTTAGATTAATATATTTTTAGATAAATAAATATATTTATGATTGAATAATTTTATTTATTATTAGTGAAATCTTTTTTTAACTTTAATAATGACATATTATAGTTTGAATCTTTTAAACTTCTTCTTAAAGAATATATAGCTTGTTGCATATCCAATCAAAACGTAGGTTGAAAACTTGAAACATGGCATGCACTTACTACAAGAAATCATGGAATCTCTAATGGCTAAAAAGTGGGGGGAGGAAATAACTAATAATTGATATCATGTTTTTTTTAATGATATCTTAGCTTCAATATATTTTGTATATTTATATATAATTTTCTATTGCAATTTCTTTAAACTACAAAATTCTATTTTATTGCAATTAAAAATTAATAGTGGTATTTAATATAAATTTTAATACTTTTATATATATTTTATTTAAATAATTAATAATTATAAATATTTTGAATAATAAATTCATCATGGATTAATAATCAAGATGCTGGCCGTTAAATCAATAGGATAAATAAAAAATTATTTATGACTTATTGATAAAAAGCTAAGATAAGCTACAAATTAGTACTAAAAATTTATCATAATGGAAGAGAAAGCATCATCATTCGATTTTGTTTGAAAATACCACAATAATAACATCACAAGTTCTAAGATTTTAAGCAATTATAACAAATGCAGAATAAATATATTATTTTTCAGTAAATTTTAAAAGTGATATTAAAGTAATATCATGAATTATTTGATTCTCAATAATTTACCATAAATGCGGGATAGAAATATTATCTTCTGGCATCCAATAGAAGTGTTTTTCCTTATAGGAGAGGAAAGAAAAAAAAGAGAGAGAGAGAGAGAGAGAGATCGAGAGTGAAGGACTGAAGGGAGGACAGGGAAGGGCCCCTCTCCTCTCTCTCTCTCTCTCTCTCTCTCTCTCTCTCTCTCTCTCTCTCTCTCTCTCTCTATATATATATATATATATATATAGCAACCAAGAACCCAAGAGGAAATGAAATGTCGGCAGAGAAAGAGTGTAGGGAAATCACTGGGGCTTTTCACCGTTGTTGCTCAGGCGAGTGGCATGGAGTTTGGCCGGTTTTGACGAAGGACTGGCGAAATGGCTCGAGGCGGCGTCCTCAGCCAATGACCAGCAGCCATCTCAAAACAGAGTTATCCAGAAACGGTGGAGAAAGTGGAAAATAGTAGACAAAAAAAAAAAAAAAAATCAAGAGAAAAAGGTAAAGAGAGAGGGCTACCTCTATAGTCATTGAGCCTTGACTGGTTCACTGGTGACATTCGATTTGAATAACGGGAGCAGCTTCCCTGTTGAAACGGTGCCGATCTCCTGAAAACAGAGGAGGCTGCCAAGATCTCAAACGAGCAGGTGTGAGAGCCGTCAAATGGGCCGACCACTTTAAATCAATACCCAACCAGTATGAAAGAGAAAAAAAGGAGAGAGCAAGCGAACCAAACGATGAAACGAATTGGAACTAATAGGAGAACAGAGTTCCATTCAAAGACGAGGATCGTCTCCCCTGGACTCGATGATGGAGTGGTTGGGGCTTATGGAAAGCCCTCTCCTCCTCTATTTAACCAACCGAAACCACTCCTCTTCGATTATCAAGCCGATGACGAACTAGATTTGAGATGAATGCGGCTGTAATCCGGGTGAGATGATCTCCTCCGGCTCTAATGAATTTACTGCTTTTTGTCCTCTGATTTTGAACCCAGATACCTTTATTATTGGCTCAGAGGTTTGAATACGGCGAGACCGAATCTTGCTTGGACCGTCGGGACCGCCTGGTTGGTAACCGAATGCAAAGGCCAATGACTGGTCGTCATTCTAGCCGGTGATTTCCATCGGAAACAGTTGTCTTTCTGCACTCTGTTTCTTAACAGTCGTTCCCTATTTTCTTTTCCCTACAAAGAACGACTCCGTTCACACTGCCCACCAGCGAGGGCTCTCTTTCTCTAGCCGGCCAGGCATTGTTTTTAGCCTAATCAAGGATTAGGGGTGCAGCTTAGGCCGGGTTTAACCCGAACTCGGTCTACCTAACTCGATTTACAACAGTGTTTAAACTCATGTTTGCTCAATCCGAATCAAAAGACCCAGATTTAATCCGGTTCGATTTGTAATTGACCCGGATTCGAATTGACCGCAACCCAAATCCGAGATAATCCGAACCCAAAGGTTACCCAAATGGGGTAGCTTATCAGCACCAGATTTTTAGGGGATTGAGAGTGCCAGTCAGGTCGGATGAGGTGGCCAATTTGAGGGCGAGGAGGGCAAGACATCGGTCACAGACGAGAAAAAGAAGGACAAACATAAAGGCGGACATTTCGTTTCACTTTCTTCCTTCTCCTCTTTTTTGTTTAGGGCACCTCCTCCTCTTTTTGTTTCCGATAAGTTTTTTTTTTAATACAATGTTAAAACCCCGAGTCCAGCTTATGCGTTCGGCAAGAGATTTTGTTTTTCCATATCTGGAATTTATAATTCGGTGTTTATTTACTTTGAAAAAAGTATTTTATTTTATTTTTTTCCATCAACCCGAATTGAGTTTTGAATTAAAATTTGGGTTAGGGTTGGGTTAGGGTTGACATTTTACAAATAAGGTTAGGGTTAGGATTGAGGAAAACCCAAGTTTCATATACCCAAACTGTACCCCTATCAAGGATGCTCTTCTTTTCATTTCTCTTCTCTTTTCTCCTTCTTTATCTCTTTATTTATTCTAAATTTCTCTCTCCTCTCCAATCGAGGTTAGGACATCCTAGGTTGCAGGTCTTTGGCCATAAATTTGGGTTGAGTGCCTTGAAGCCAAACTTTGATCCTTGAGGTCCCTATTGGGTAATGGGCCAAAATACGCCTAAATATCCTAATGGGCCTTGAAAGTCCCATTAACCCCTTTAGTATGTGAATGAGAAATTGCGGGGACATTTAGTCCCACATCGGAAAGAACAAGGAAGGAAGGTTCACTTATATGGAAACCTCCTCCTTAAGCTTGTGTTCCTTCGGCTCACCATAAAGGAGAGCTTGAGGGTGATGCTACGCATCACCCTCGCGCGTGTGCGAAGGGCGCAATGGGCGCTTTGTAGGCGCACTTTGCACTTCGTGCGCATCATCGCTTTAAATTTTTTTGATGATGAAGATCAGACGGTAGAAACTGATCAGGATTGAGATGAGGGGCTGAGATCAAACGATCTTGGATTGATCACAACCATTGGTGATGGTGATCAAATCATGATTGATTTGACCGTTCGGTTGACCAGTCAACGGTGGTTGGTGATAAGGTTGACCATCAGGTTGATAAGGCACCCTTCGATCAAGATAAGTCAATGGTCCAATCATGAAAAGGCATATCAAAGACATGTCAAAAGACTTATCTGATAACGTGATCATCAGATCACATTATGGAAAGGGCTTATCTGATCTTCAGATCTTCAGATCACAGCCTGAAAAGGCTTATCTGATAACATGATCTGAAAATCACGAAGTGAATGGGCTTATCAAATAAGAATTCGAATCAATTTAATTTAAGAATTAAATTAAGGTTGCTTCTAAGGGTTGCTTCCAAAGGGCATCTAAAAACTATAAATAGGACCCTAGACCTAAGCATTTCATTCATCCAAGCCATTCCGAATTGAGTTCAAATCAATTCAGTTTCTTCTCTCTTAGGCATTTGCATACTTTCCTAAGGATAGTATAGCAATAGTGCATTGAAAAGAGAGTTGCATTCTTGGTTCGATTTTTTGGTGAATTGTAGTGCTGCTTTCATCAAAAGGAGACTGTTGTATCCTGGGAGACAATCGTCATACTGACCGTGAGCACCATTGCGGGACGAAATTGTCTTAAGGACATAGAGTATAACTCTAGCCTCAGTCTGATTCAAGTAGGTAGCCACCATCTGCCACACATACACACCAACAATCTTAAGACAATTTCCGTCCTCCAGAAGTGCTGCTGATGGCTACCATGCATACATCCGTTCAAGCCGAGAAGCCGGAGAAGTTTACCGGCACTGACTTCAAGAGGTGGCAACAGAAGATGCTGTTCTACCTCACAACTCTGAATCTAGTCAGAGTATTGAATGAAGATCCGCCTGTCCTGAAGGAAGGGGAGACCGACAAGCAAGTCATTGCTGCGGTGGAGGCATGGAAGCACTCAGACTTCCTTTGCAAGAATTATATACTCAATGGTCTGGACAATACCCTGTACAATGTGTACAGTAGTATTGCTACTGCCAAGGAGTTATGGGCATCCCTAGATAAAAAGTACAAAATAGAGGATGCTGGACACAAGAAATTTGTGGTTGGAAGGTTCCTAGACTACAAAATGGTCGACCACAAAACAGTTATGGAGCAAGTCCAAGAGCTCCAGATCATCCTGCATGAGATACATGCAGAGAGAATGTCTCTTAGCGAGTCATTTCAGGTAGCAGCTATCATAGAGAAGCTACCACCATTATGGAAGGACTTCAAGAACTACCTGAAGCACAAGCGGAAGGAGATGGGACTTGAAGACCTAATTGTCCGCCTAAGGATCGAGGAGGACAATAAGAGCCAAGAAAAGAAGGCAGGAGGACAACCTGCTGAGCCAAGGCCAACCTCATAGAAGGGAAGAAGAAACGCAAGTTTCCAGGCGAAGGCTTTAAACAGAAGAAGGGCAATCCAAGAAATATAAATTCAAGGGAAAGTGCTTTGTTTGTGGTAAGCAAGGACACAAATCCAAGGACTGCCGTTTCAAGGATAAAGAAAAGAAAGAGGTCAACATGACTGAATCCCTATCCAAAGAGATATCCGAGATGATGCTGTCAGCAGTTGTATTTGAAGCAAACATGGTTGACAAAGCAAATGAGTGGTACATAGACACTGGAGCTACCAGACATGTCTGCTCTGATAAGAGTATGTTCTCATCATATACTCCTATCAATGGCAGAAATCTGTTCATGGGTAACTCCGCGACATCCAAGATAGAAGGAATTGGCCGCATTGTTATGAAATGACATCTGGCAAGGAGCTTCTACTGAATGATGTGCTACATGTCCCTGACATCCGGAAGAATCTCATATCAGGCTCCCTCCTAAGCAAACATGGCTTTAGGATGGTTTTGAGTCTGATAAATTTGTACTCACAAAGGGGGGTATATTTATAGGAAGGGGTTACTTGAATAATGGTTTATTCAAGGTCAATGTAATGACTGTACACAGAAACCTTGAAATGAATAAAGCATCTTCTTCTGCTTATATGGTTGACTCTTCTTGTCTATGGCATGATAGATTAGGACATGTAAATTTTAATTCATTACGAAAATTAATGAAATTAGAATTATTACCTAATCATGAAATCGATCCACATTACAAGTGTGAAGTGTGTGTTGAAGCTAAGTTAGCAAAAACACCATTTCCATCAGTTGAAAGAAATACTGAACCTCTTGACTTAATTCACAGTGATCTATGTGATTTAAAGTCAATTCAAACTAGAGGAGGTAAAAAGTATTTTATAACATTTATAGATGATTCAACAAGATACTGCTATGTGTATCTACTAAAGTCTAAGGATGAGGCTTTAGAAGTGTTTAAATGTTATAAGAATGAAGTTGAAAATCAACTTGGAAAAAGGATTAAGGCCATAAGGAGTGATAGAGGTGGTGAATACGATGCACCTTTTGACAAATTCTGTCAGAGCATGGCATTATTCATCAAACTACTGCTCCTTACTCACCTCAATCTAATGGAATTGCGGAACGTAAAAACCGCACATTAAAAGAAATGATGAATGCTATGTTAATAAATTCTGGTACACCGCAGAATTTATGGGGAGAAGCAATTCTCTCAGCAAATCATATTCTTAACAAGATACCTCTTAAGAAGAAGGATGTTACACCATATGAGTTATGGAAAGGAAAGAAGCCTTCTTACAATTACTTAAGAGTGTGGGGGTGTCTAGCTAAAGTAGCTATTCCGGACCCCAAAAAGGTCAAAATAGGACCTAAAACTGTTGATTGTATATTTATCGGCTATGCACATAATAGTAGTGCATATCGCTTTCTAGTACATAAATCAGATATATCTGATATACAGATAAATACAATCATGGAATCAAGGAATGCAACATTCTTTGAAGATATATTTCCAAGCAAAAGGAAATTAGAAATAAGTTCAAATAAAAGAACTTATGATGATAATACTGTTGGGAATTGTATCCTAAAGCCAATCATTTGATGATTGTGCTGATGTAAATTATATATAAATTGATATATTAATAAAAGTTATTTGGCAGTTTATTCATTTCAAGAACATCTTCTTAATACTCCTGAAAGTGATGAAGCCCTTAGGATCTTCCTCACGATAAAGAAGGATTTATCTTAGAAGGTCCTTAAAAGAGTTCGCGACCAAATGATATACTATGACAGGGCCATAGTACTATCAATTATAGGACGTTGTATATCATATTTTTGGTTATCCTCTTAACCAAGGAGTGTAGAGACACTGGTATGACATACAGGTGAAAGTGTAGGAGTACATTTCATCGAACGTGACTCATTTCCAGATACTCTGCTGTCAAGAGTTAATCCGAGAAGATATAGGTATAAGTATCCTTCAGACCTGAAGATCACAACCAGTGGCTTACAAGCAACTCATTGTACTTAGGTGCCGGACCATCTGGATTTCTAATCCAGCTACGAAAGGTTACTGGGTGTAGTCAAGTACTTGTGGTAGTCAGTTGTGGATCAAGATGGAATTTGACCTATCCCATTAAAAGGAGAAATGCTTGTGTTTCAATTTAGCAAGACCTTGGCCAAGGCACTTCATGTGAAAGTCACATGATCACTAAAGTTGAAATCACTTTATGGATTTGCTATTTAGAGTTGACAGGCTCTTAAGCCATCCTTAGCATTTGTGGTCAAGAGGATGAATTATACAATAACTGTTTCTTAGGGTTCTTGGAGTTTGCTCGGCAACTCTTTGACCTATCCGGACGTCGAGTTCCATTGCTAGATGGGCACATCGATTAGCATAGAAAGTTGTTTCTATGCTACCGGCTTAGGTTCGAACCTAGAGAGTCACACGCATAGAAGTTTCCTAGGATGATCTATTTGCTGATCAACGATTGAGAATCGTATATGATTTAATTAATCAATTTGATTGATTGAATTATCTCAATTGGGTTAAGTACAATTGAATAAGATTCAATTTGGTTTAAGTCTATTAGAAGGACAAGTCAATTTCAAATATTGATTTGAAATTAGACTTGATTTGAATTTAAATAGATTCAGGACTAGCCAAATTTGATTTGGGCTTGGACCATGATCTATGTGGGTTAAGTCAAATAAATTCATATCAGAACCCAAACCTCTCGAATATGGATCTCATATGATGAGATGGCTAAAATCTCATCTCATGAGATAGAATTTAATGCATGACATTTATTTACCGAACGTCGGATTTATCCCTCGTCTCTTTGGTTTTCTCGAACGACGGAACTAAACCAAACGCCACGACTCCTTGATTTTCTCCGAACGTCGGAATTAAACCAAGCGCCGCACCTTCGGCGTCTCTTCGCTTTTGTCAAATGGGATTCTTAAATGTCAAATTAAATGTCAAGGCTAAATCGAGACTATAAATAGAGGGCATTCCCTCACTAGAGAACACAGAACAAAAATAGAACAACAATACATGATTTGTCGTGGATTGTAATTCTAAATTATCGTGGATTGTAATTCTAAAATGTTAGAATAGAAAATCCTGGTGATTCTGGTGTTAGCGGAAGCCTGGTGGATCTTGGAGGAAGATTCAAGTGAAAGGATTCAAGATCAGCAAAGCTATTTTTTCATGAGCTAGCACTCCCGGAAATCTGATCATTCGAGGCTTCGCATGGACGATACTAGAGGCCGGATGATTGAACGGCTGTAGAGCAATAAGGATTTACCTACTGTTCTTAAGGTAAGTGATTTGATCCCTAGATCTTAAGGCAGGCTTCAAGATAATAGTGTGACTAGTCATCTTGAAGATCAAGATATGATCTTGATTTTTATATGCATATTTTAGATCAAACGACCCTGAATATATAGGCAAAGATATGATCTTGATGCATATTAGATAGATTAATATGTAATCTTTTAATTTCCGCAATGATAATAGTTATAAATTTTAAAAATATGCATGCCTCGGAGACTATTTCTCCCTACAAATGGTATCAGAGCCATGGTTTCGTTAATGATCTAATTTATTGCATGTAAATTAATATTCTCATTAATTATGTAATTATGGCTAAAACTTATCACAAGGCCACATTGTCACAGGTGGATTGAAAATCCGAATTACCCATTCAATGAGGTATTCTGTGACATATTGTTGTGCGATTGTTTTATCGTTGATGCTTTGTTTAAAGAAAATTTAAATTATGCTTTGGCATCAAAACATAGATTACACACACTCTCAAAAGATATTTTATATTTGATACATATTGATGTTGTATAAAACCATAATATTTGCATGTTTAGTATAAAACATAGATATGATATATGATGGCATGATGTCTATGTTATAAAACATACAAATATTTATGAGAGTTTTATTTGAATGTCAAATATTAGTTCATAATTTTTTTTATATGATCTAAATATAGGAATTATGAGTAGTAACATTATGCTTGATTGAAATATATGACATGTTAACATGAAATATATTTAATCATTTGGGTTAGCTAAATCGGGTCCATAAAGGGTTAGACTCTAAGGTTTAAATCAACTGGACTAAAAGAGTATTTGTTCAAATCTAATTAGATTAGGTTAAGAATGCTCTAAATCAAACAATAGTTGTAGTTGATCAAGTCCTTCTCTTTGATTAAACCAAATGGAAGTAGATTAGGCTCCGTGGTTGAGCATGAATCTATTAGATGGTCAAATCAGAATTGGTTAACCATATGATGTCAAGGTGGGATGGCAAGTTGCTCTAGGATCAACGATCGAATGGTTTTTAATTGGGAGCTACTCGTATTGATGCGTCTTTAACGAGTTAATGGCATATCCCTCCCATCGATCTCTCTCACCTGGTCATTGTGGTGAACCATTTATGATTCAGATCATTTACCTGATTCGGGTTGACCCATGCCTGTAAGGATATCAGTATGACTGATTTAGGTGCCACTTAACCTGACTTAATCTTGTTTCATTCTACCGATTTCATAGATTCAGTGGGAGAACTTGATTAGTCAATTTATCTTCATATTATTAAAATCCTCTAAAATTATTAGGTCCTTAAAATGAAATAGTTATATGATAACTAGATCATAGCCTCCCATTAAGGTGGGTGATAATGAGTCCGATGTCTTGATAATCATTGGAGGCACTCCATGCCTGGTGCTTGTCAACCATCGAAATTATCATTCATTATATGATAAGTCAGCGTAACTATTAAATAAACAGTCAGGTGAGCCGAGCTTCACTCGGGCTTGGTTGTCTATGATAGGTTACACTGATTATATCATTTAATGGTTGGACCTAACCAGAACTTTCAGTGGAGGCACTTCATGCCTGCTGAAGAGGTACATGGGGCAAAACTGAACACTAAGAATTGTTTGGGAAAACAATTGGTTTTGAACCTACTCTTAGATGCATATGGGTTAGCCAAGCTTCACTTGGGCCTGTATGTAGTTTATGTAGATCTTAGTGCCGGCTGCCAATTTGAACAAAATAGTGGAAGAATCTTAAGACTAAAGTCCAAGTCTTTAGACTGAATCAATTTATATACTAATAAACTTTAGTTTTTCCTTATGCAGAACATGGCCACTAATTTATCATTAAGGTCCCTATTGGATAGTGACAAATTGAATGGTTCCAATTTCAATAGCTGGTTCATAAAACTTAAGATCGTCCTTGAGCATGAGAGGATTCTATATATTCTGAATAATCCTGCATCAAAGATACCTGATGCAAACACCCAAAGTTATGAGAGAGACACTTATCAGAAGTGGCTCAATGATAGAACTAGCGTGCGTTGTATCATGTTAGCAGCAATGAATGATGAATTCGGTCGCCGGTTCGAGAATGCTCAGCCAGAAGAAATCATTCAAGCGTTGAATGAATCTTTCGGCACACCCGACGATGTTGAAAGGCACAAGACTAGTTGTGCTATTTTCAATGCTCGAATGAGAGATGGATCTCCTGTCACTGATCATGTATTGTACATGATCGAGAAGATAGAACTCCTAAGCAAGCTCGGCTTTCCCTTACATGAGCAGTTAGGAAAAGATGCGATCCTGAATTCCTTGCCTCCATCCTTCCGACCTTTCCTTACTCATTTTTGAATGACAAAGCCTGCAGTCAACTACCACGGTTTATTGGGGTTGTTACAGAACTTTGAGAAGGATAACCAGCTCTCTAAGGGTTTGGTTAATGTGGTTGAAGGATCTAAGGTAGGGCATAAACCCTTTGGGAAAGAGAAGAAGAAAAAGAATAATAAAAGGGTGCAACATCCTAGGACATCTATAAGGGGTCAGATGCAGAAGAAGAAAGTTGATAAAAGTCAAGCTGAATGCTTTCACTGCAAGATGCAAGGGTACTGGAAGAGGAACTGTCCTCTTTACATTGTCACACTTGATCCAAACGGGCCAAAGAAGAAAAAGGAGCAAGATGTTGCTCAACAAGGTATTTATATGATAACACCTTGTAATTTTTCTATATATGATAATCAGACCTGGGTATTGGATACCGGGAGTCCTTTTAACATTTACAATTCATTGCAGGGACTACAGGTCACCAGAAGATTTGAGGACAATGAAAGATTCCTAAATGTCGGCGATGGAAGATTAGTTCCAGTATTGGCATTAGGAGTTCTTGAAATAGTTTTCAATAGAAATGTCATTATACTAAATGATTTTCATTTTTGCCCAACGTTCTTATTGAACGTAATTTCTGTAGGCCTTCTGGCCAAAAATAATTATAAAATTTCAATAAAGGATGTTACTTTGAATATCATTATGAATGGAGTCACTGTAATGACTGGGCATTTATCTAATGGCATTTATATTATCACAGCCTGTGTGTACCAATCAAGTAAGCACCCTAGAACAACTGATATCACAGATATTTATCTTTGGCACCATCGGCTGGGTCATATCAACAAGAACAGATTAAACAGGTTAACTCAGGAGGGCATCCTTCGAGTTGATGATTGTGAATCATTAACTACCTGTGAATCATGTCTTCTTGGTAAAATGACCAAGTCATCTTTTACTGAAAAAGGTGAAAGAGCCAAAGAGCTATTGGGTCTAGTACATACTGATGTATGTGGACCAATGAGCACTTGTGCCAAAGGTGGATACTACTACTTCATTACTTTTACAGACGACTTTCTAGGTTCGATTATGTCTATCTTATGCGACATAAATCTGAATCATTTGAAATGTTCAAACTATATCATAAAGAAGTAGAAAAACAAATAGGAAAATGTATTAAGACCCTTCGATCAGATCGAGAGGCGAATACCTTTCCAATGAATTTGTGACATATTTAAAGGAGAATGGAATTCTCTCCCAATGGACTCCTCCTGGAACACCGCAACATAACGGTGTGTCGGAAAGAAGGAATCGAACTCTGTTAGACATGGTTCGGTCCATGATGGGTTTTGCAAGCTTGCCAATATCATTTTGGGGATACGCATTAGAATCAGCTTGTCATATTCTTAATAAGGTTCCAAGTAAGTCTGTTTCTAAAACTCCACATGAGATGTGGTATAGACATAAACCAGTTATTACCTATCTGAGAGTCTGGGGGTGTCCGGCTTATGTGAAATGTGCAAAATCAGACAAACTTGAACCCAAATCTGACAAATGTTTTTTCATCGGCTATCCAAAAGAAACAAAAGGATATTACTTCTACAATACTGAAGAACAAAAGTTGTTCATTAGTAATAAAGCAGTTTTTCTTGAAAAGGAGTTCCTTAGTGAAGAACAAATAGCTCTAATGTTGAACTTGAGGAAGTTCATCAAGTAGAAGGAACAACACAAACCAGTGAACCCCTAGAATCTGAGTTGATTAGATCAAACTCAAAACCCATTTTAGATGCACCATTAAGGCGATCTGGTAGAGTACCACATCAACCGGATAGATACTTGGGTTTCTTGGTCCAGAACGATGATCCTGTTGAACTCGATGAAAACAACGAGGATCCGATCACCTATATGGATGCTATGCAAAGGACTGACTCTAATAAATGGCTTGATGCCATGAAATCCGAACTTGATTCCATAAAGGACAATAATGTATGGACATTAGTTGACCCACCCGAAGGGATAAAACCCATAGGGTGTAAATGGATTTTCAAGAGGAAAAGAGGCGCAGACGGAAAGATAGAGACCTATAAAGCACGTCTGGTTGCCAAGGGGTATCGTCAACGTTATGGTATTGACTATGACGAAATGTTTTCTCCTGTGGCAATGCTGAAATCCATTCGGATTATGCTAGCTATAGCAGCACACTTCGATTATGAGATTTGGCAGATGGATGTTAAAACCGCTTTTCTAAATGGTGATTTAGAAGAACAGGTGTATATGATACAGCCTGAAGGTTTTATATCTGAAGATGAGTCTAAAGTGTGCAGGCTACAGAAGTCTATTTATGGACTTAAGCAAGCATCAAGGAGTTGGAACATACGATTTGATAAAGTGATCAAAGCTTATGGCTTTATTAAGAATAAAGAAGAACCTTGCATTTATAAATGGGCTAACGATTCTGTTATTGTATTTCTTGTATTATATGTGGATGATATTCTCTTAATCGGGAATGATATCCCTGCATTACAAGGAATAAAGACATGGTTATCATCACAATTCTCCATGAAATATCTGGGAGAAGCATCATACATCCTAGGGATGAAGATCTATAGAGATAGATCTAAGAGGATGCTAGGTTTATCCCAATCTACGTACATTGACACAGTGCTAAAGAGGTTTAGCATGGAGAATTCTAAGAAAGGCTATCTTTGATAGGCCATGGAATTCATCTTTCTAAGAAGGATTGTTCGACAACTCCTAATGAAAGAGAACGTATGAGTCAAATTCCATATGCTTCGGCAGTGGGATCGATTATGTACACCATGACATGTACAAGACCAGATGTGGCATACTCACTAGGAGTAGTGAGTAGATACCAATCTGATCCAGGAGAAAAACACTGGCAAGTTGTTAAGATAATCCTTAAGTATTTGAGAAATACTAAGGACCAGTGGTTAATCTATGGAGAGTCTGATTTAAAACTTGTTGGATATACTGATTCCAGATTTCAATCAGATCATGATGATAGCAAAAGTATCGGGTTTTGTGTTTATCCTAAATGGTGGAGCTGTTTGCTGAAAAGTTCCAAGCAACATATAGTGGCAGATTCGGTGTGCGAGGCAGAGTACATCGCTGCATCAGATGTTGTAAAAGAAGCTGTGTGGCTGCGAAAGTTCATCTCCGAGCTTGGAGTGACACCTTCCATAGATGAACCAGTCCTGTTATACAGTGATAGCACTGGTGCCATAGCTCAAGCAAAGGAACCACGAGCACATCAGCGCACCAAGCACATACTGCGCCGGTTTCATCTTATTCGAGAGATAGTAGACCGAGGTGACATAAATCTTCAGAAGATTGATGGAAAGGAAAACCTAGGTGACTCATTTACTAAAGCACTCAGCATCAAGGAGTTTGACAACTATAAGTTGAAGATGGGTATGAGATACTGTAATGAGTGGCTTTAGGCTAAGTGAGAGTTTGTTGGGAATTGTATCCTAAAGCCAATCATTTGATGATTGTGCTGATGTAAATTGTATATAAATTGATATATTAATAAAAGTTATTTGGCAGTTTATTCATTACAAGAACATCTTCTTAATACTCCTGAAAGTAATGAAGCCCTTAGGATCTTCCTCACGATAAAGGATGATTTATCTTAGAAGGTCCTTAAAAGAGTTCGCGACCAAATGATATACTATGACAGGGCCATAGTACTATCAATATAGGACGTTGTATATCATATTTGTTGGTTATCCTCTTAACCAAGGAGTGTAGAGATACTGGTATGACATACAGGTGAAAGTGTAGGAGTACATTTCACCGAACGTGACTCATTTTTGGATACTTTGCTTTCAAGAGTTAATCCGAGAAGATATAGGTATAAGTATCCTTCAGACCTGAAGATCACAACAAGTGGCTTACAAGCAACTCATTGTACTTAGGTGCCGGACCACCTGAATTTCTAATCCAGCTACGAAAGGTTACTGGGTGCAGTCAAGTACTTGTGGTAGTCAGTTGTGGATCAAGATGGAATTTGACCTATCCCATTAAAAGGAGAAATGCTTGTATTTCAATTTAGCAAGACCTTGGCCAAGGCACTTCATGTGAAAGTCACATGATCACTAAAGTTGAAATCACTTTATGGATTTGCTATTTAGAGTTGATAGGCTCTTAAGTCATCCTTAGCATTTGTGATCAAGAGGATGAATTATACGGTAACTGTTTCTTAGGGTTCTTGGAGTTTGCTCGGCAACTCTTTGACCTATCCGGACGTCGGGTTCCATTGCTAGATGGGCACATCGATTAGTATAGAAAGTTGTTTCTATGCTACCGGCTTAGGTTCGAACCTAGAGAGTCACACGCATAGAAGTTTCCTAGGATGATCTATTTGCTGATCAACGATTGAGAATCGTATATGATTTAATTAATCAATTTGATTGATTGAATTATCTCAATTGGGTTAAGTACAATTGAATAAGATTCAATTTGGTTTAAGTCTATTAGAAGGACAAGTCAATTTCAAATATTGATTTGAAATTAGACTTGATTTGAATTTAAATAGATTCAGGACTAGCCAAATTTGATTTGGGCTTGGACCATGATCTATGTGGGTTAAGTCAAATAAATTCATATCAGAACCCAAACCTCTCGAATATGGATCTCATATGATGAGATGGCTAAAATCTCATCTCATGAGATAGAATTTAATGCATGACATTTATTTACCGAACGTCGGATTTATCTCTCGTCTCTTTGGTTTTCTCCGAACGATGGAACTAAACCAAACGCCACGACTCCTTGGTTTTCTCCGAACGTCGGAATTAAACCAAGCGCCGCACCTTCGGCGTCTCTTCGCTTTTGCCAAACGACGAATTCTTAAATGTCAGAATTAAATGTCAAGGCTAAATCGAGACTATAAATAGAGGGCATTCCTTCACTAGAGAACACAGAACAAAAATAGAACAACAATACACGATTTATCGTGGATTGTAATTCTAAATTGTCGTGGATTGTAATTCTAAAATGTTAGAATAGAAAATCCTGGTGATTCTGGTGTTAGCGGAAGCCTGGTGGATCTTGGAGGAAGATTCAAGTGAAAGGATTCAAGATCAGCAAAGCTATTTTTTCCATGAGCTAGCACTCCCGGAAATCTAATCATTCGGGGCTTCGCGTGGACGATACTAGAGGCCGGACGATTGAACGGCTGCAGAGCAATAAGGATTTACCTACTGTTCTTAAGGTAAGTGATTTGATCCCTAGATCTTAAGGCAGACTTCAAGATAATAGTGTGACTAGTTATCTTGAAGATCAAGATATGATCTTGATGTTTTTATATGCATATTTTAGATCAAACGACCCTGAATATATAGGCAAAGATATGATCTTGATGCATATTAGATAGATTAATATGTAATCTTTTAATTTCTGCAATGATAATAGTTATAAATTTTTAAAAATATGCATGCCTCGGAAACTATTTCTCCCTACAAATACTGCTAGTAGTAGTTATCAGGAAGAATATCCTGAAGATGAACCCAGACGCAGTAAGAGACCAAGAATAGCAAAGTCTTTTGGTCCTGATTATGTAACTTATATGTTACAAGATGAACCTCAGACATTCAAAGAGGCAATGTCTAATCCAGAAGCACCCTTTTGGAAAGAAGCTGTCAATAATGAAATTGAGTCCATCATGCATAATCATACCTGGGAGTTGGTAGACCTACCATCTGGTATGAAACCTTTAGGGTGCAAGTGGATTTTAAGAAAAAGCTAAAGGCTGATGGATCAATTGACAAGTATAAAGCCAGATTAGTGGCTAAGGGCTTCAAACAGAAAGAAGGTATAGACTTCTTTGATACCTATTCACCAGTAAGTAGAATAACATCTATAAGAATGTTAATCGCTTTTGCAGCCATTAACAATCTTGAAATTCATCAAATGGATGTTAAAACTGCTTTTCTGAATGGTGAATTAGATGAAGAAATATACATGGAACAACCTGAGGGATTTATTGTTCCAGGACAAGAAAAGAAGGTGTGTAGACTTGTTAAATCCTTATATGGATTAAAGCAAGCACCTAAGCAATGGCATATAAAATTTGATAATGTATGTTATCAAATGGATTCAAAATAAATGAATGTGACAAATGTATATATGCCAAAACCCTGCCTGAAGGGTATGTGATAATCTGCTTATATGTAGATGACCTGTTAATCATTGGTAGTAATACTGAAATGATTAAACAGACAAAGAAAATGTTGATCAAACATTTTGATATGAAAAATATGGGTGTTGCAGATGTTATACTAGGGATTCGAATCACTAGAACATCTGAGGAAATAATATTATCTCAATCTCATTATATTGAGAAAATATTAAATAAGTATAAAAAGTATGATACTAGCCCGGTGAAAACACCTGTAGATGTTAATCTACATTTGGCTAAGTATACTGGAGAACCCATATCTCAATTGGAATACTCACGTATAATTGGCAGTTTAATGTATGTCATGAATTGTACTCGTCCTGACATAGCATATGCTGTCAATAAGTTGAGTAGATTTACAAGTAATCCAGGTCCAAATCATTGGACAGCTCTAATAAGGGTATTAAGATATCTGCGATATACCCTAAGTTATGGATTACATTATTCAAGATATCCAGCTGTATTAGAAGGATACAGTGATGCTAATTGGATATCTAACACAGAAGATACAAAATCCACAAGTGGATATGTATTCACCTTAGGAGGAGGTGCTGTGTCATGGAAATCTTCTAAGCAAACATGTATAGCTCGATCCACTATGGAATCTGAGTTTATTGCCTTAGAAAAGGCAGCTGAAGAAGCAGAATGGCTTCGAAACCTTTTAGAAGATATTCCATGTTGGCCAAAGCCTGTGTCTGCAATATGCATACATTGTGATAGTCAATCGGCAATATGCAGAGCACAGAATAAGATATATAATGGTAAGTCTAGACATATACGTCGCAGACATAATACCATTAAGCAGTTACTTGAAATTGGTGTAATTTCTATTGACTATGTTCAGTCAAAGAAAAACCTAGCGGATCCATTAACAAAGGGGTTACCAAGAGATCAAGTAAACTGTTTATCGAGGGGAATGGGTTTAAAACCTATAACTGAAAAATCTTCATAGTGGATACCCAACCTAGCTGACTGGAGATCCCAAGATCTAGGTTCAAAAGGGACAACTAAATTATGAAGAGACTTGATAGCACTAAGGATGTACAATCCTACTCATTCCTATGATAATTGGTGCTACCTGCTAAAGGTACTAGGATAAGCATTGCTTTTAATGATTCTTATGACATGAACATCATGTGGGGTATAGCAGGATACTCTTAATAAGAATCACCTATGTGAGTGTGAACTGGGCCAATTCTATGAGAATTTTAAGGTTTAATTCTCTGAAGCACTCATGAGACCAGGAGTTGTTCGGGGCCAAAATGAACACAACCATGAGAACCAAAAGAATGCTCGGGAAGAAGTTGCGTGATTGTTATTGTCTTAGTTTACACAAAACGCTGAAAGGTTCAAGACATCGCGTTCACCTTTTAGCAAGTAAACTCGATAACAACTCACTAAGGAAGGTTCAAAGCCACAAGCTACCTATCCCGATACAACTTCATCCCATTATACTCTCTTTAGTGTGTCTGCATATTCATTTGCATTAAAATCCTTTTATGTGGGGGTTTGCCTTGCCAATCTTTGCTAATCTTTGATCTAAGTCCAATTTCCATTCATGTGGGGATTGTTGGGTAATGGGCCAAAATAGGTCATGAAAACCCTAATGGGCCTTGAAAGCCCATTAACCCCTTATGTATGTGAATGAGAAATTGCGGGGACATTTAGTCCCACAATTCACTTATATGGGAACTTGAGGGTGATGCGAAGCATCACCCTCGCGCACGCGCATGTGCGAAGGGCGCAATGGGCGCTTTGTAGGCACACTTCGCACGTACGCATCGTCGCGAGGAGCTTGAGGGGCTTTAATCTTTTTGATGATGAAGATCAGACGGTAGAAACTGATCAGGATTGAGATGAGGGGCTGAGATCAAACGATGTTGGATTGATCACAACCATTGGTGATCGTGATCAGGATCATGATCTGATTTGACAAGGTTGACCAGTCAACGGTTGATAAGGCATCCGTTCGATCGTTGGTTGGTGATAAGGCACCCGTTCGATCGTCGGTTGAGATAAGTCATCCGATCATGAAAAGGCATATCAAAGACATGTGAAAAGACTTATCTGATAACGTGATCATCAGATCACAATTATGAAAGGGCTTATCTGATCTTCAGATCTTCAGATCACAGCCATGAAAAGGCTTATCTGATAACATGATCTGAAATCACGAAGTGAATGGGCTTATCAAATCCTTTGATCAAAAGAATTCGAATTAATTTAATTCGTAAGGTTGCTTCCAAGGGCATAAGGTTGCTTCCAAAGGGCATCTAAAAACCTATAAATAGGACCCTAGACCTAAGCATTTCATTCATCCCAAGCCATTCCGAATTGAGTTCAATTCAATTCAGTTCTTCTTCTCTCTTAGGCATTTGCATACTTTCCTAAGGATAGTATAGCAATAGTGCATTGAAAAGAGAGTTGCATTCTTGGTTCGATTTTTTGGTGAATTGTAGTGCTGCTTTCATCAAAAGGAGACTGTTGTATCCTGGGAGACAATCGTCATACTGACCGTGAGCACCATTGCGGGACGAAATTGTCTTAAGGACATAGAGTGAAACTCTAGCCTCAGTTTGATTCATTAGGTAGCCACCATTTGCCAACATACACTCACCAATAGTCCCTGCCACCTGGATCATTGACTCATATACTTTTGATGTGCCCGTCCATCTTTTTTTCCCCCTAATAGCCTTGCTATCAATGTGGTGTCTCAAATCCTGGAAGTCCTTGGTGATCTTGCAGTGTTGACAATCTTTGATTTTTGGCAGGCAAACCTCTAGGATTTGGCATGGGAGAATGATGCTTTGAACCCTTGTTACCTTCCACACGATTCCCCTCCTGACCATCTCTGTGCTATCCTTTGATATTTGAAGAATCTTAAGCTCCATTCTTGGATAGGTTTCGTGACAAAGTTTGTCTACTTGCTCATTAACCTGCCTAGATTGTCTTATTCCAATCAAAAAAATCAAAAGATAAATTAATTTTGCTTAGCATTATTTATCCATGAAATAAAGGAAAAAAAAAAAAAGCTTACTCGTCTAACATGTAAAGGATGGCACGGGACGGCCTCTATCGGTGCCCATTCCAGTTAGAAAAAATATCTTTATTCCCTATCCTGTTAATCCGACCGAATAAATGAGTACTCACTAGATGTCTGTTTGACCATTTACATGCATGAAAGAAGAAAAGAAGAGAGAAAGAATGCTTCAAACCTGTTTTACTATATATTTATTTTAAATTTTAAAATTTTAATATATTAATATATATAATTTAAATATATTTTATTAAAGCTAACAGAAATGGGAATAGGGATGAGGATGAGTAAACGGAGATAGAACGAAGAATATTGTTTTCGGACCGTTTATCCGTTTAGCCATTAACAAGTAATCCTCATTATTCGTTAAATCATTTAGACTTAAAATTTTTTGATCCATTAAAATGGTGTAAACGGCAAAACGAAAAAAAAAAAAACCCTAGTAACATGCCAATATTTTTATCCTAAAATCCATGCTTTCTCTCATGATGCTCATTTACTCTATTTATTTGAAGCAAATTCTAATTCTGACAGTATTATTGTAATCTCTCTATCTAATTTTGAGTTAAAAAATCAATAGATGCTAATAAGACTAATAGATTTTTTTATACTTCAACTTATTTATTCTTTTATTATTATTATTACTATATTATTATTATTATTAATCTTATGTGTTTGGTGGTAGAAAATGAAGAATGGAGCTAAGAAGAGGGTCATTGCCTCCATGCATGGTTTCAAACACCTTCCTCACCCCCATCCTCATCATTTTTTTCTATATAACTAAATATTTTTCTATTTTCTTCTCTTAGCTATACAAATTTATTTTATGATCTATGGTGATATTTAATAAAAAATAAAACAAAAAAGATAGCCTTCCTACTCCACTTGATCCCCATTCGACCTTCGCTTGCTCTCTAGTGCCATTCTCAAAATCAAAAGAGTTTATATGGTCTCAGAATTTGCCTCCGCTTGGGTCAGAGATGCCATTGATATTTTATAAATACATGTAATAATATTATTTAATTGATGAAAGATAACCACTAAAATATATTTTTATTTAAAAAATTAAAAATACATATGATTAGCACATACAAAAACACATATAAAGTATAATTTAATGTGAAAAAAAATTATACATCAATTACAAAGACGTTGTATATGATCAATATGTAAAATAGACTTAAAAACATAGATAAAAAAGTATTATAAAAAAATAAACAGAGTTTAACAATATATTTAGAAAAACTATAGTGCAAAAGAATATAGATAAGTGATTTTGAAGTCACTTTTCTATGTATGGAAGAATATTGGTAAATTATTTTTTCAGTATTGCCTTGGATAATACGTACCTTAAAAAAATTTGTAGATCCTTAAAGAATTTTGATGCCCTCGATCAAAAGGATGCTCTTATTAGATTGGCTGGTCTCATCTTTGATGCTCAATGGAGCAACCTTTGGCCGCAAGAGATAGTGCAGACAAAAATAAATGATAAATAAAGAAAATTAGAAGAAAAATAATAAGGCAGAGATCAGATTAATGAAAAATGTGTGATGGATTATATATGTAGCAAGACTAAGTAATTTCACTCGTTTGCTGACCTAAGCTGAAGAAGCTTTAATATTTGATCATTTGGCTAGCTTCTGATGAGGAGCAGAGTGGTCCCTTTTGAGAAGATCAATGACCATCTCGTTTTCAATTGTCTGATTAGATCCATCTGACTGACGGGTCAACAAGATAAGATGAGAAGAATTTCTATCTTTGTCACCGGATTCTTTTATCTCAGGCATCGATCGATCGATCGATCGGATGCGTTCCAGGTCCTTCTTTCTTTAGGAGCAGGCATGCAGTTGGCTTGGTTTTCTTTGGTGGATCTTCGATGATGAATTTTGTCGCTGAGACTAGAGGAGAGCATTTGCTTGAAGCTGATTGAACCATCTGAAACAAAGCGGCAACTTAGGAACATAAAATCTTGGATTACGTACGTAGCTAATTAATTAAGAAGCTAAACAAAATATCAAACTTAAAAAGGAGATAAGATGAGCTCAAATGGCCAGAGGCCGCCTTGCCATTGACAATGAGAAGTAGTCCCCAATGGACTCCACTCGATCACCTGCATGCCCTCGATCGGTGCCATGCATGCTGCTGGCCTTCCCTTGGACTGAGCCGCTTCCTAAGAAATGAACTTATCCAACCTTGCTCTCTCCGATGCTTGTCCATGTTTATGGTGGATGGTGGTCTTAATTTATAGCCATGGCTTGCATCGACCTCCGGCGTCGTCGCTGCTTTTCCTTTTCTTCTCTCCGCTGCCGAGGGAAAGGGGGACGGTCCAGTACTCCTCTCCCCGGGAAGAGGGAAGGGTCCTTAAATAATCTTTTTTATCAGTCCTCCCACGGCAAGTGGTGGGCTTGGGATGTGGGGAAACCGGAAACCTCTCCCTGGTGGTGGTGGTGGTGGTGGGAAGAGGGAAGAATCGTTAAATAAGTTTTTGAAAAAACGAAGAATCAACGCGTACATTGACGGGACTGTTAGGATCCCCTGTCAAGGTCTTCAAAATATTTACCAATTTTCGCGCGATCCACTCAACACCACAATCGATCCTTCCGAACCATTTCTAGTAACACAGGAGCGTGGTAATTAGGATCTAACACACAAGAAATGAAGAATGTCTGTTATTACGAAGAACGTGGTCTCAGGATTATTAGTCCTTCGAACCACCAGAACAAAAACACTCGTACAAGGGTTATTAGCCCAAGCACGCCCAAACTTAAGAGGTTATCAACCCCCAAGTTTACTGGCATAAACGTGCCTATGCCTGGCCAACATTCATAAGCTCTCTAAGCTTACACAATATAACTCTCTCCCTCTCCTTCTTCCTATTGCTCCTGAGGAGTGCTTATATAGGCATCCTCAGGAGCTTACAAAATCCTACCAACCCAATCAAATCAAATCTAGATCAAATCTTCAAGATTCTAAGGAAACAATTCGAAACAATTCCTAGAATCAAGGAGATTTGACAATACATGCCTAAAACAACTTAACTGAAAAGGAAACTAATCTTCCCAATCAAATCAAATCTTCAAGATTCTAAGGAAACAATTCCTAGAATCAAGGAGATTTGACGATACATGCCTAAAACAACTTAACTGAAAGGGAAACTAATCTTCTAGAGTTTAGGAGAAACATCCTAAATCTAGAAGATATGATTTATTCAATCACCTTCTAGAATTTAGGAGAAACATCCTAAATCTAGAAGATATGATTTATTCAATCACCTTCTAGAGTTTAGGAGAAACATCCTAAATCTAGAAGATATGATTTATTCAATCACTCCCCACAAGGAAATCAATCTCTGAAGATATCTCCATAATGCACTTGATCTCGCCGCCATCCGCCGCCCTACACGGTAGCGCTGCCGCCGCATCTCGCAACTTATCCTCCCCATCGTGGCCGTGTAGGCCATGGTCTTCGCTTGGGATCCTTTCATTCCCCCTTCCATTAAGTGTACCCTTGTCCTCAAGGGTAAATTGTGGGAACCTTAAGGCTATGTCATCATAATCCTCCCAGGTTGCTTCCTCTCTAGGTAGCCCTCTCCATTGCACCAATACTCTCCAGATCTTCCTTCTAATCCTCCCACGTGGCACCATTTTGTATTCAAGAATCGTTGTGGGCTGTAGTAGCATTCTACCTTCCTCATTGAAGGAAGGCAATTCCTCTACAATCAAGCTAGGATCCCCAACTCGTCTCTTGAGGAGAGACACATGAAACACTGGATGAAGTCTTGAGGTTGGTGGTAATTCCAGCCGATACGCAACTTCTCCGACACGGGCAGCCACTTTAAATGGTCCATAGTACCTTTTCTCTAGCTTGTAGCTTGCCTTTCTCTTCATTGTCTTTTGGCCATAGGGTTGAAGCTTCAAGTACACAAAGTCCCGGGCTCAAACCCTTCTAGCCTTCTCCTTTTATCATAATATTTCTTCATGCTCGATTGGGCCTTCTTAAGCTCCCTCTTTGCCTTGGCTAGTATCTCGTCTCTAGTGATCAAGGCTTCCTCCACTTCCGCATTCTTAGCCGTACCCCTCTCATAAGCCACCAAGGTAGGAGGCTTCCTTCCATACACCACTTCAAATGGGCTAAGTGTGATGGAAGAGTGGTATGTTGTATTATACCAATATTCCGCCCATGACATGTAGTCCATCCACCTTGCTTGCTCATCATGGCAATAGCATCTCAAGTATTGTTCTAATGTACGGTTGACCACCTCTGTTTGGCCATCGGTCTGCGGATGGTATGAAGAACTTGTCTTCATTTTGCTCCCTTGCAGTGCAAACACTTCCTTCCAAAAGGAGCTCATGAACACCCGATCCCGATCCGTAACAATGGTTCTAGGGAAACCATGGAGCTTTACCACGTTGTCCACAAAGGCCTTAGCCACACTCTTCATTGTAAATGGATGCTTAAGGGGTATGAAGTGAGCATACTTACTTAAGCGATCCACGACCACCAAGATCACTTCGTACCCTTGACTTGCGGGCAAGCCCTCCACAAAATCCATGGACAAGTCTTCCCATATAGCTTCCGGTATGGGTAAGGGCTGCAAGAGACCTGTAGGGGCCTTCGTATCATGTTTGACCTTTTGACACACGTCACATTCCGCCACCCACTTCTTCACACTTCTCTTTAGGCCCTCCCAATAGAAGAAATGCTTGATCCTTATATAGGTCCTAAGCCATCCCGAATGACCACCTTCTTTGCTATGGTGGAAGTGAGTGAGAATCTCCTTCCTCAGGTTTGGTACGTCGGGCACATAGACATAGGACTTGTAGTAGATAAGCCCATCACGCCATTTGAATCCGGTCACCCCATTACATGGACTCTCAAGCTTCTCTATGATCTCTTGAGACCTTGCATCCAACTCCACAGCCTCTCTAAGCTTGTCCCATATCCTCCATTCAGCTCCACTCAAGGCCATATGTTCAGCCTCATCTTCATACAAAGTCCACATCATTGGACTTCCCTCCTTCCTTGACAACGCATCAGCCACCTTATTCTCCTTGCCGGGCTGATATATAATGTCATACTCGAATCCCAGAAGCTTCACAAGAAACTTCTGTTGCTCTGGCGTCACGATCTTTTGTTCTAGCAAGTGTCTTAATGCTTGTTGATCGGTCACTATAGTGAACTTTCTTCCCAAGAGGTAAGGTCTCCACACCTTCACCGCATGCACAACCGCCAACATTTCTCTTGCATAAGTGCTCCATGCTTTCTTCATTGGCCCTAAGGCCTTGGAGATATAAGCTATGGGCCTCCTTTCTTGAGCTAGTACCGCCCCAATCCCTTCTCCACTTGCATCAGTATATACTTCAAATGGTTTCTTGAAGTCGGGCAAGGCCAAGACGGGTGTCTTGGTCATGGCTCTCTTCAAGTTCTCAAAAGCTCTCCTTCCATCTTCGGTCCACTCGAAGCCCTCCTTTTTTAGCATGGAGGTAAGTGGCTTGGCTATCAATCCATAGCCTTGCACGAACCTTCGATAGTAGCCCGTCAAACCAAGGAATCCTCGTAGAGCCGACACATCCTTGGGTAAGGGCCAATCCACCATAGCTTCCACCTTCCGCTGGTCCACTTTTACTCCTTGGCCCGATATGATGTGGCCAAGGTACTCCAGCTCTTCTTGCATAAAGGCGCATTTGGAAGCCTTGATGAAGAAGTGGTGCTCCTTCAAGATCATCAATACTCGCTCCAATTGCTCAAGTGTTCCTCCACATTCTTCGAGTACACCAAGATGTCATCGAAGAATACTAATACAAACTTCCTCAAGAATGGCTTAAATATGGCATTCATAGCCGCTTGGAAAGTTGAGGGGGCATTGCACAGCCCAAAAGGCATCACTAGGTACTCATAGTGGCCGGAATGAGTCCTAAATGCCGTCTTGTGGGTATCTTCCTCTTTCATCCGGATTTGATGGTATCCGGCCCTTAAATCCAGCTTGGTGAACACATGAGCCCCATGCAACTCATCAAGCATCTCGTCCACTGTTGGTATGGGAAATCTATCCCTCACTGTTGCCTCATTCAATGCTCGGTAGTCGGTGCAAAAACGCCAACTTCCATCCTTCTTCCTCACAAGCAACACCGGTGATGAAAAGGGACTAGTGCTTGGTCGAATCAAGCCACTAGCCAACATCTCCTCCACTTGTCTTTCGATCTCACCCTTTTGAAAGTGAGCATACCGGTATGGTGGCACATTCACCGGTTTGCTCGCATCTTTCAGCACAATGCGATGATCAAATTCCCTACTTGGTGGTAATGAAGTAGGTACCTCCAATACTTCCTTGTGTCTTTCTAAAACTGTCTTCACACCTTGGGGCAGCTCCTCATTTCTATCACTATACTTCTCTTCTTGCCCTTCATCTCCTCGGTTTTGGCCCATCACTATGGCGAAGCAATGAGCCCCACCCTTGCATAGTTTTTCAAACACATTGGCCTCGCAAGGCCTTGGCTCTTTTGATGCTAGAGCTGTCCACGTCCTCTTCTTCCCTCCAAGCTTGAACTCCATAGTCATCTTCTCATAGTCGGTGACGACCTTGCCAATGCCTCTTAGCCATGCATTGCCCAAGACAACATCTAGCCCCACCAATGAGAGTACGTGAAGATCAGCCGCTATACGGACACCTTGGACATTCATCTTCACGGTTCGCACTACCATCTCGCACCTTAGCTTTTCCCGTTTGCCACCTTCACATCGAATGGCTCTACTTCTTCCCCATGCAATCCCACCTTAGAAAGGATGCGGAATTGATGAAGTTGTGGGTAGACCCACTATCCACCAATAATGTCATTTCATGCTTGCCAACCCAAGCCATAAGTCGCATGGTTGAGGGCTTTTGTACGCCGGACATGGCATTGAGGCTCAACTTAGGCTTCCTCACTTTCCTCATCGCTAGAGGACTCCTCATGCCCGTGCTCTTCCTCACTTGTCTCCCCCAATTGCTCCTCCTCTATCCCGATCATACACATGACCTTGGCTTTCTTGCATTGGTGATCACGGCTCCACTTTTCACCACATTTGAAGCATAAGCCCTTCTTTATGTACTCATCAAGCTCCTCACGACTAAGCTTCTTGACTTCCTTCCCTTTGCTCCTTGAATCTCCCGTAGTCCCCTCCTTTCCTTTCCAAGACCCCGTGGAATACAAGGGTTTATAAACCTTGTTAGCCACTTGGTCCTTGACGTGTCTTTTCTCGAAGTGATGACTTTCTTCAAGGATTTCAGCCATCCTCATTGCTTCTTGCAGCCTAGTGGGCTGCTTCAACTTGAGCTCCTTGGCAATCCATGGTTTTAGACCATCCACGAAAGTGCCGATAAGTGCCTCCTCAGACCAACCCCTCACCAAGGTTTGGAGTTGTCGAAATTCCTCCACATACGCATGCACCTTGCCATCTTGCTTGAGCTTAGCTAGCTGGCCATGATGGTTGATAATGGGCGAAGGCCCAAATTGCATAAGCAGCTCCCTCTCGAATGCCGTCCACCCGAGCCTTCTTCCTTCCTTCTCATATTGGGCCCGTATCCATCTCCACCATTTGCTTGCCTTCCCATCAAGGAAGAAACATGCTGTGGCCACTCTTTCTGTCCTTGGTACTTCATATATATGAAAATAGTGGTCCGCCTTATCGAGCCACTCATGAGGGTCACCACCATTGAACTTAGGGAAGTCAATTTTTGGTCTCCTTGGTCCTCGGTTGTTAAACCGATTTCCATCATCATCTTCATAGTCACCTCCACGTAATGTGGCCTTCTAGGTCCTCGGTGCCTTCTAGGTCTTCGGTGGTTAAACCGATTTCCTTCATCTTCATCATGATAGTGGTGGTCTCTTCTCGGTCTCTCATGTCTTCTAGCATCTTCATGGATCCGGCCATAGGGCATTTCTTCCCCATACCGACTCCCACCGAGTATTTCCTCGTCCTTGCATGGTTATCAACATCACGGTCAGACTCCTCCTCTCGCAGCCACCTTTCCACTACCTCGTGCTCATTCTCCACACGCCCGCCCAATCTAAGAGGTTGCCTTGGTCTAGGCTCTCCCCTTGTGGACTTAGAAATGTGAGTTTCCCTCCCATCAACGAGTTGCTCCTCTTCCACCCTTGGGGTTTGTCCGCGGTTGGCCCCATTCGCTCCTCCTCCAAGTCTTGCCAATATTGCTTGCAAGTCTCGTCTCATGCCTTCCACCGCCTTCATGTTCTCCTCCGTAGTGTTGGCCCAGATGACAACCCAAGAGGGGGGGGATGAATTGTTCTTTAAAAAATTTGCCTTTTAAAATAGTTTGCTTAAGATGAATGAAGGCAATAGCAAAGTAAATATAAAGTGCAGAAATAAGACGGTGATAGAGATAGAGTCAATGTAAGCACGGCAAACACAAAGAGTTTATAGTGGTTCGGTGTATCCAACACCTACGTCCACTCCCAAGATTCACTTGGGTCCACACTATAATCAACCTGATTACAGCCGAGTTGTTTTACAAGCTCACAACTCAAACTTGTTGTTTTACCAGGCGCACAACGAACCCAGCTAGTTTTCAAGGGCTCACCAGCACAAAAACCCTAACACAAGCTTAACCAAGCTTGAACCGAGGTAAGACTACCTCCGCTAGTTCAATCCCCCAGATTGAACTAGATACAAACAAATGAAATATGTTTTTCAAATACAAAGCTCCTTAATGAGCAGGTTTAGAAAAGCCTGATTTGTAGATGGTTGGCTTTTGAGCTTTTCTTCTTTTCTTCTTTTCTTCTTCTCCTTGCTAGGTTGAATCAAGCCTCAGCTCCGATTCTTCACAGTTGAAGCAGTTGAGAAGGGTTGAAAAGCAAGAAGCTGAACTTCTTTCTCCAAGTTAGGAAATCCACAAAAACTTAATTTGAATGCCTTGGATTCCTCTTGAGCTTTTTGGAGTGGAGTGGATTTGAGCTAGAAGGTTTTCCTCTTGAGATTCAGGCTCTCTCTTTTTCGGACTCTAATTTTCAATTTTTTGAACAATAGTCTTCCCTTTTATAGATTTCTTTCAAACCATTTTGGAAGAAAACTATCCGTTGGAGTGTACCTTGTAGCAAAATATATCCGTTAGAAATAAGGTAAAATAGAAATATTACGAGCTGATCTGGCAATTTGATTTTCCCAGGTGGGTTGGAGTCGACTCTAACTTTTCTGGAGTCGGCTCTAGCTCGAAGCACTTTAAAACGATATTTCCGGAGTCGTCTCTGACTTTTCTGGGGTCGACAAGAAACTTTTCCGACTCTAACTTACCCGGAGTCGACTCTAGGTCGGGGCCAGAAAAATCAACGTTCTGCTTCTTCTATGAGAGTCGACTCTAACAGTCTCGGAGTCGACTCTAACTTCCGTGCCAGTTCCGGAGTCGGCTCTGTGATTCTCGGAGTCGACTCTAATGTCTGCAATCTTACCTGGACATTAGATTCGATCCAGAACACGATGTAACTCCTGATTTTGATCATTCAATAGACTTATAATCTGAAACACTTAATCAAAATCATTAGAGCCTCATTAGTTATACTCAAATAGTTTTGTTAATCATCAAAATCATCAATTGGGTCAACACGTAGCATTAGTGACGGAAGTGATGGCTCCTTGCATGTGAGTCATGTTGGTGGTAGTCTCCGCCATCTGCTCCTTCATCCAAAGAGTGGATGACTCCAAAGCTTAAAGCGGTCTCGGTTGGATGGAAAAGTACTTGATCCGGCCTCCATTGGAATATGGGCTGCAACAACAAGTCCAACCTTGGGTTCTCTCCAAAATGAAGATCGAACCCCCTCCCACGAAGAACTTTGCACGGACAACTTCCGACCTTGGGTTCTCTCCAGAAGAAGATCGAACCCCCCACCTCAAATAATAACTCCAACAAGAACAAACAACTTCTAACTATAACAATCTAACCCCCACCTCAAATAATAACTCCAACAAGAACAAACAACTTCTAGCTATAACAATCTAACCCCCACCTCAAATAATAACTCCAACAAGAACAAACAAAACAAACAACTTCTAACTATAACAATCTCAATGAAGAGAATCAAAGTAAGGTTTGCTCGTGATTACCCCGCTTGAAGCGTAGAGATCTTCAAGCAACTAATCTCAATGAAAGCACCAATTTGTTAGGGTCCCCGGTCAAGGACTCCAAAACATTCACCAACTCCTCTGCGCGATCTGCTCCAACACCACAATCGATCCTCCCGAACTGTTTCTAGTAACACACGAGCGTAGTAATTAGGATCTAACACACAAGAAATGAAGAATGCCTCACTGTTATTACGAAGAACGTGGTCTCAGATTATTAGTCCTTCGAACCACCAGAACAAAAGAACACTCGTACAAGGGTTATTAGCCCAAGCACGCCCAAACTTAAGAGGTTATCAGCCCCCAAGTTTACTGGCATAAACGTGCCTATGCCTGGCCAACATTTATAAGCTCTCTAAGCTTACACAATATAACTCTCTCCCTCTCCTTCTTCTTCCTATTGCTCCTCAGGAGTGCTTATATAGGCATCCTCAGGAGCTTACAAAATCCTACCAACCCAATCAAATCAAATCTAGATCAAATCTTCAAGATTCTAAGGAAACAATTCGAAACAATTCCTAGAATCAAGGAGATTTGACAATACATGCCTAAAACAACTTAACTGAAAAGGAAACTAATCTTCCCAATCAAATCAAATCTAATCTTCAAGATTCTAAGGAAACAATTCCTAAATCAAGGAGATTTGATGATACATGCCTAAAACAACTTAACTGAAAGGGAAACTAATCTTCTAGAGTTTAGGAGAAACATCCTAAATCTAGAAGATATGATTTATTCAATCACCTTCTAGAATTTAGGAGAAACATCCTAAATCTAGAAGATATGATTTATTCAATCACCTTCTAGAGTTTAGGAGAAACATCCTAAATCTAGAAGATATAATTTATTCAATCAATCCCCACAAGGAAATCAATCTCTGAAGATATCTCCGTAATGCACTTGATCTCGCCGCCGTCCGCCGCCCTACACGGTAGCGCTGCCGCCTGTCACTGGGGCCGCATCTCGCAACTTATCCTCCCCATCGTGGCCGTGTAGGCCATGGTCTTCGCTTGGGATCCTTTCAGGGACGCCTATGTAAACATGCATGTCATGATTCATATGCATGTTTGCATGAGCGCGCATTTTCATGCACAGAAAGTGATACACAAAGATATTTCCTAATTTTGTTTATTAGCCCGATGATAAGTGGCCTTTTCAGATACAGAATGCTTGTCACCCTAGAAAGGAGGAATCGTTCTGCTTTTTCTGAATGTTTAGTCTACTTTGCCAAAGATTTTCAGCTCCCAAATTTGATATATTTATCGAGAGGTCAAGTACTCGATGGCCAACTAGGTTGCAAGTGCAGTAATTTTTGAATTTTTGGTTATGAAAATAGGATGGTTCTTTTTTTATTACACTTGAATAATTTTTATTTTTTATTTATTCGACTGAATCGCACTAAATTGATACGATTATCCATCTTTTAAAAAAAAAAAATTGTTAAAAATCTTTTTACCGGTCCTTTGGCCACATGTGCGCTTGGAAGAGGGAAGGACCACCCGTCCGACATTCACAAGCACTGTAAGATTTCTTTTTATTTTTTAAAAATTAATTATAATTACTATAAATCATTTATTAATAAATGTACATAACATTATTTGTTAGCATCACGCTCTAGGGCCAACTCTCAGTTCAAGAAAAGCGATATTATCTCGTATCCTTGGAATGGAGCCCTACATTCAAACCCTAATCATATCGCTTCTTCTTAACTGCCTTATTTTGACACTTAAATAAAATAATAAGAACACAAAAATTTAAAGTAAAATATAAATTTTCTAACAAACCACATAAGCATTCTATAAAAGCTATTATAATATTCTATTTAGATGAAGAAAAAAAAAATAGAAAGAAAATAATAATAATAATAATAAAATAATATATATATATATATATATATTTGGATGAGTGAAAAGAAAATAAAGATAAAAAAATTAATAATTTATAATAAAATAATATTTTTATTATAAATATTAAAATATATTATTTATTTTTTGAAAAAATTATTGAAATAAAAAAATAAAAGTATTTTTAAGTTTTTTTAAAATTTCTTCGATTTCAAAAAAAAAAATTTACGTGCAGCGCATTTTTTTTTCTATTTTTTTTAAAAAAATTTTTTACTTTTTTTCTCCATCCTATAAATTTTATTTTCTTTTATATTTTTTTTCCTTTCTAACTGTCTCTCCATGCAAACAGAAGCTAAAACAAACCTAACACATCAGAAATGACAAGGCTGCCACTCTGACCCTCTCTCTTTTCAAATCCACCCTTTAGGGCCTGTCCCCACCTTAGTCCTCCACTTGAACGATTTCAAGAAAATCCCAGTAAAAAAAATCTTACATTAAGATGTGGATGTACGTAAATATATAATAAGAGCATGAACAAAATGTTAGAAAAAGTTTTTAAATAAAAAAAAAAAGAACGCCCGCGAGTGTTGGTCGCGGACGTTCCTTCTTTGATTGCATGAATGTTGAAAGGTAAACATTTCAAAAACGATCCAAATAATTTAATTTATAAATTATTTTTGATGTAATTTAAGGTAACGGTCATTAGACCTTTATGACTATTATGGGCCGAATCGTTAGAATTTTTATGGGCCGAGCCTATAAATAGGCTTAAGAATTCATATTGATAAAAGAAATCAATAATAATTTGGAGTAGCCTATGATTTATTTTGTCTCATTTTATTTTTATATATTTTATTGATCTTTGGGCATATGAAGGAAATCGTTGGGTTTGCACTTTCACACGATCATGCTCGTAGTAGGAGGATCGGGTCGAGCCGGGTCGTTGTACCTTGGGGACAGATCGCCAACAACCTGCATGAAGGGGCGAAAATCTGATCCTTAGGGCAGTGTCTAACACGCCTCGGTCCTGGTTTGATCCTATTAATCTTTTGGTTTTACTTTATTTGTATATTTAAATTTCTATAACATATTTCTAGCAATTTTAGAAAGGGATTTTTGTAAGATCAAAATTATTTTCCACGAGAAGATTTTGGCAGACTAATTAACCAAGGAGTTATCTAGGAATGGAGTCCTAGATTCATCGAGGGGATATGGCTTAAGCCCATTATTTGGTCGCCAGCAGTGGATACCCAACCTCTGTGATTGGAGATCCCATGAATGAGGTTCAATGTGGTAGAAACGAAGCTGATTGAGTGATCGTGTTAGAGTACAAATTTTTGAAAAATTTTCATCCCATCCTATGATGAGTGCTCTTATAAAGTGACAAAGTAAATTTGTGTAAGGTTGAGTTATACTCTTAATGGATCCGAGGTAGGTTATCTGCAAGGTATTGTCACAAATACCCTTGAAGGATTCACCTATATGAGAATCGTCATATTAGGCCGTGACTAAAGGTTTGGGCTAATCTTAAAGAATTCTCATGAAAAATCAAGGTATTAAGCGCAAGGCCTTTAATATGCGCTGACCGCTTAAACCCAATTGATCCATACTGTGTGTGTGATTAGTAGAAGTCTGAGTCAAAGGACCTAGTTCAAGGTCTAATCCACTATGGTTCTTTCAGATGTATACAATCAACACTAAGTGAGGTTCAAGTCCATTGGATACCTCACCTATTGCGCAGTATAAGATGGCCTAAAATTTTTGTTATATTATTTTATTTTTTTATTTTTTTTATTTTAAACTTTTATGGGAGATTGTTAGAAAAAAGTTTTTAAATAAAAAAAAAGGGAGAACGCCCGCGAGTGTTGCTCGCGGATGTTCCTTCTTTGACGCAACATTCCAACGGAACCCAAATAATTTAATTTGTAAGCCGTTTTTGATGTAATTTAAGGCTAACGGCCATTAGGCCTTTATGGCCATTATGGGCCGAGCCGTTAGAGTTTTTATGGGCCAAGCCTATAAATAGGCTTAAGAATTCATATTGATAGAAGAAATCAATAATAATTTGGAGTAGCCTATGATTTGTTTTGTTTCATTTTATTTTTATATATTTTATTGATCTTTGGGCATATGAAGGAAATCGTTGGGTTTGCACCTTCACACGATCATGCTCGTAGTAGGAGGATCGGGTCGAGCCGGGTCGTTGTACCTTGGGGACAGATCGCCAACAACCTGCATGAAGGGGCGAAAATCTGATCCTTAGGGCAGTGTCTAACACGCCTCGGTCCTGGTTTGATCCTATTAATCTTTTGGTTTTACTTTATTTGTATATTTATAACATATTTCTAGCAATTTTAGAAAGGGATTTTTTGTAAGATCAAAATTATTTTTCAACAGCTAAGGATCAGATTTTTCCTTCTTCTCTAGAGATTGCTAGATTTTCATTCCATTTACTCATTCTGCTTTTGCATGAGTTTGCTCAACATATAAATTTTTTATGCCACTCTGAAATTTATGTGCATTAATGGTGCAAATGTTGCTATGCTAAATTATGATCATCCATTGGGCCCAAGATTTAAAGGGAAAAGATTATGGTTTGAATACTTATTATTTTTCTTGGGCAAAATATTAATATTGCTACAATGCTTTAAATTATATTTCATAAGTTGATCTTTTTACCGTTGAAATGGATTGTTGTGCTATGTTGCTTTAAAAGAGTTAGTTGATACACGCCATTTTTCTTCCTTACTGATTTTTGTTAAATATATGATAAAAATAATACTCAGTTTATCTTCACCATCGGATGGTTAAGTGCTCATGCACATACATGGACAGAAATTGATGTAACAAATCTTGGTTATTAAATAGATTGGGCAATCATGGTCATGTACTTAGCCTATAATAAAAGCGACTGTCCAGCTATCTCTGCAATTTGCTATGCAATTGTTTTAGTACAAACAATCATTATTTGGTTTATCTGCTTCATTTGTAGCTTCATTTGTAGTATCAGATTTTAATACATTTTGATATGCCTCGAACGATATATGGTGAGCATAAAATATACTAAACTGATAAATAAGACATAACAAAAATAATAACATATGACATTGTTGTCTTATTCTAAATGTTAGACACTGTTGAGCTTTATTTATCTTCTGACTTATTAGAAGTTGAAGCTTGAATCTTGGTGTGTGTGCATATGGTTTGTTCAACAGAGGCTTCTTTCTATTCACCGAACATTCACATGTTTAATTATATGTATATAAATACATACGCATTTATACATGTATGCATATAGGTACACAGACGTGTGCAAATCAGGTGCGGCTTGTCACATCTTAGTGCCCAAGTACATATGTAATATGTATACTTATTCTCTCCTTAAGTTGGTGTAGTAACTAACAAAGCCAACAAATATAAAGCTGAAGTGCTAATCAGAAACTGAATTACTTTGTTCACTGGATAGATAGACAAGGGGTGAAGTCATCAAATAGGTGGTTAACCATTTAGCATGAAAACAAAGCCTTGTTGAAAAACACACATGCTTGCACTTGTGCACATAATATATGCATGCTTGTATATAGATATATTTTTATATCATCTTATTATTTAACTTGCAGCTACAAGTATATATATTTGCATTCTTACATAAATGCAAAAGTTTTTCTGTTCTAGATAAGTGTTTTCTGGTATAGTAATCAATATTTAATATCTCCTTGTTGTGTTGAAGTTGCTAGACAAAAGTGACAGCATTGGGCAAATACTTATTGCTTACCTACTATTGTGAATCTTTTATGTTACCAAATGGCAAAGAATGGATGAACTTGGATGCGGTGACAAGGTATGTCATTTAAATGCTCTATTTTGAGTCTCTTAATATATATGCCATGAGATTTAATAAAAGTTTTTATAATTTACTAAATAATCTCATGACAGTTGGAATATCCAACTTATTGTTTACCTTATATTTGGATATTCAATTCTAATATATCTTTGCCTGATTCTCTTATTTGAGGTCTAGTCCTAAAATAATATTATCTCTTTGGAATTTGTCGAGAAGATTTTGGCAGACTAATTAACCAAGGAGTTATCTAGGAATGGAGTCCTAGATTCATCGAGGGGGATGTGGCTTAAGCCCATTATTTGGTCGCCAGCAGTGGATACCCAACCTCTGTGATTGGAGATCCCATGAATGAGGTTCAATGTGGTAGAAACGAAGCTGATTGAGTGATCGTGTTAGAGCACAAATTTTTGAAAAATTTTTCATCCCATCCCTATGATGAGTGCTCTTATAAAGTGACAAAGTAAATTTGTGTAAGGTTGAGTTATACTCTTAATGGATCCGAGGTAGGTTATCTGCAGGGTATTGTCACAAATACCCTTGGAGGATTCACCTATATGAGAATCGTCATATTAGGCCGTGACTAAAGGTTTGGGCTAATCTTAAAGAATTCTCATGAAAAATCAAGGTATTAAGCGCAAGGCCTTTAATATGCGCTGACCGCTTAAACCCAATTGATCCATACTGTGTGTGTGATTAGTAGAAGTCTGAGTCAAAGGACCTAGTTCAAGGTCTAATCCACTATGGTTCCTTCAGATGTATACAATCAACACTAAGTGAGGTTCAAGTCCATTGGACACCTCACCTATTGCGCAGTATAAGATGCCCTAAAATTTTTGTTATATTCATTTTTTTTTTATTTTAAACTTTTGTGGGAGATTGTTAGAAAAAAGTTTTTAAATAAAAAAAAAGGGAGAACGCCCGCGAGTGTTGCTCGCGGACGTTCCTTCTTTGACGCAACATTCCGTTGGAACGTTGCGTGAACGTTGGAAGGCCAACATTTCAGAAACGACCCAAATAATTTAATTTGTAAGCCGTTTTTGATGTAATTTAAGGCTAACGGCCATTAGGCCTTTATGGCCATTATGGGCCGAGCCGTTAGAGTTTTTATGGGCCGAGCCTATAAATAGCTTAGGAATTCATATTGATAGAAGAAATCAATAATAATTTGGAGTAGCCTATGATTTATTTTGTCTTATTTTATTTTTATATATTTTATTGATCTTTGGGCATATGAAGAAAATCGTTGGGTTTGCACCTTCACACGATCATGCTCGTAGTAGGAGGATCGGGTCGAGCCGGGTCGTTGTACCTTGGGGACAGATCGCCAATAACCTGCATGAAGGAGTGAAAATCTGATCCTTAGGGCAGTGTCTAACATGCCTCGGTCCTGATTTGATCTTATTAATTTTTTGGTTTTATTTTATTTGTATATTTAAATTTCTATAACATATTTCTAGCAATTTTAGAAAGAAATTTTTTTGTAAGATTAAAATTATTTTTTAACACAAAATGTAATATGGATGCGAGGCATCTACAAAATTTTTAGTCATGCAGAAAATCGATGCAACACAGATAAATGCTGTTGCTTTGTTTAACTTGACATGACACTAGACCATACCACCGGATGCCAAGTTGTTTCTAAGTCATGGCAGTTCGATCGGCGAATAAAGTTGTATCGATGATGCCAAGTAAGTCAACAATTGTGTACTGACGATCACCTGCATTCAATTTACATGATAAAAATAAGTTCTCGAATCATATTGCTAAAATTATATTAATGCCAATATAAAATAACCTACGTTCAATTTACATGGTAAAAATAAATCAAACCTCCCAGCCATTTAACTTGTTATTTAGTCTTAAGTGGTCTAATCAAGGCTTAAATAAATCAAACCTCCTGTACCTCAATTGTCTATATATACCATCAACGCATAGCTTAAATCAAGGTTTATCCACTTAAATCAATCAAGGTTTATGTTAACCAGCTGGCAGTCCCACTTCTATTTTTTTATACTTTTCAAATCTTAATCTGGCGTCCATTAATTATTTTTTAGTCTTATAAATTTTATTTTAAACATGAATGGGGCATGTGGGATGAGACATATAATATTTTTGGATTCTAATCCTACTTCTTTTAAAAAAATTCGTAATTAACACTCTTTTGGAAGTAAAACTTGATATTATTCTATTCACTATTTTTCAACAAGTCAACCAATATTTCTATGCCTTTTAAGTCATTTTATAATTAAAATTGAAATTCTTGTTGTTGCCAAATATTGTATCAAATCCCACTTTCGACAATTATCATTTAGATTATAAAAATTTCTATTAAACATACTAGACCTTCCACATGAGACAGATATTATTTTTTATTTCAATTTTACTTTTATTATTTCAAAAATAAAATCTACTAAACATGCAGGATGAGCTAATAGGTATTTTTTTATAGTTTTTTAATTATTTTTTAACCTAGAAACGCCACCGCACCACTTTCATCCTCACTCTAAATTCAAATTGCTTCCCATAATTATTTTTTTTATTTCATAATTTTTTTAGAACATGCATTAGGCATATTGGCAAATAATATTTTCTGGTTATAATCCCATTTCTATTTGGTAGAAAAGATGTTAGACACAAAAGTATGGCAAATATTTTTTTGAGTTTTAAATTATTTTATAATAATCGTCAATATTATCATGCAGAATGGATGGGATGCGATGCTCTTTTACATTTTGTTCGCTATTTTTTAAGAATGCCAAAAAAAAAAGGACCTTATAAATCATTTTAGAGCTAAAATTGAAATTATATAATAAATTTTCACCAAGCTAAATATTATGTCAAATCTCATGATTAACATTTTATTTTCTAAAATTTCTGTTTGCATGCATTAGGCATGCAAAATAACAATATTTTGGTTTCTAATCACATTTCTGTATTTTCAACAAAAATATTAGAATAGAAAATGAGTTAATTAATATTTTTATATTTTAAATTATTTTTATAATGCAGAAAGCTTTTATGTCCCACTCCCAACTTCATAGATTCAGTGATTTATAGGCTATTGCATGATCGATTTGTCACTAACATGATCCTTGTGCTGTGTAGCTCTTCAATGGGTTTGAAAGATATTGGAAAACAATGCTCTTTAACAACTAAAACTCTATATTTTGTTTGCTATTTCTCAATAAACTAATCAGTAGTTTGATGTCTTTTAAATCATTTGATAACTGAAGTTGAAATTCTAGCCAATGTTAATACCAAATATTATGTCAAATCCCATTCTTAATAATTATCATTTAGTTTTTTAAAAAATTCTATTAGACATGCTAGATGAGACAAATAGTATTTTTTTATTTTAATTTTATTTGTAATTTCTCCTTTGAAATGTCGATTAATTAATATTTTTGAGTTTTTAAATATTTATAATAAAAAATTTTCTTCATGCTACTCTTATCCTTATTCTATTTCCTTGGTAGGTTAGTGCATAAAGCATGTTTATTAATAACATGACTGCTAGAGCAATCCTCACTTGCCACGAAAAATTGGTGTTTGGAAACTTAAACTTAATATTCTTAACAAATTTTTCATCAGTAAGCAACTTATATTTAAAATTTTAAAATTATTTTATAACTAAAATTTAATCTAGTGATTTTAAAGAAGATGAGTATTATGTCAAATCCCATGTCAATCACCATTTCATTTTACAAAACTTTACCAAAGATGGGATTTGACATCTCTATGGCCTATGCAACCATCAGTGGCAAATTCTAATAGCTACTCAATGTCATTAACCTATTGCACATGACATGCTTCGAGGTTTCTTCTTGATTTTTACTGTTTCTGAAGTTCCTTTATGCGAGCTAGATATAGTGATTGATCTCTAGTTATGGCTCATCAGCCTTCGCGACGGCATTCTTTCTTTTGGAAGAAGGTGTATCGTCATGCTCCATCTATTCTGAGCAACATATCGTGGATGATTAGTGATGACTCCTCGGTTGATGTTGTTCAGGACAGTTGAATCACTGATCTTCCCCTGTCCCGTTGGCCATCCTTTATTAGCATGGATGTTCCGCAGCATATGAGGGTGCAGGACCTCATCAGTCAGGATCGCTCCTCTTGGAATACCTCTGTGGTGATCAGATTATTCAGGGAGGAGCTTGCTCGACGGACCCTTTCTATTCCCCTCACATCGGGACACATTCCTGATATGAGGTTATGGAGGAGATCTTGTCTATCCAGGGCCCCCACTAGGGACCTTATCAAGGTTTTTAGACCCCAGCCCTAGGATTCAAGGGATGGGAATTGTATATGGAAGCTCCATGTTCATCCCAGAGTCCAATTATTTATTTGGAAGATCTTGTGGGACTGTCTTCCTTCTTGCTCTATGTTGTCGAGAAGGGGTCTTCATATTGAGGCGACGTATCCGCTGTGTGGGCAGGATGAGGAGACTATTGATCATGCCATTTTTACATGTCCCATTTTATGCGGGATTTGGACGAGAATGAGTTATGATTACAGAGTAGATGATTCTGGTTCCTCGTGTTCCCCTTTCCTTGATACTCTCCGAAGGACTACTAGTCAGCGCAGCGTTCTTTAGGCTATTACTGCCTATCAGATCTGGCTATTGCGGAACCTGCTTATCTTTTCTGAAGAGATGATTTCCCCTCATAGATTAGAGAAGAAAGTTAGATCTATGGTGGCTGAAAGTGCTTCTCTTCTCACTGGTTTTGATTTTTATAACCTTGGCCACTGGGACTCCTCTGCTGCTTCGGCAGCAAACCGTCGCACGGTTTATATCTCTTGGAAGCCCATCCTTCCAAGGTTTGTAAAAATCAACTTTGATGGAAGCGTTTGTAGTATATTGGCTGGGTCTGCTTTTATTATTCGGGGGACTGATGGTGCCTTGCTTGCAGCGTGTGGTTTTGGCTCCCTTGATTCTTCTGTCCCTATGGTCGAGTTTTATGCAGCTTGGTCTGGCATTTCCCATGCTATTAGGCAACTTCATGCCCAATGCTTGTTCATTGAGGGGGATTCTCTTTCTGTTATTCGGTGGCTTCGATTGGGGTTCCGTGATCATGTCCCCATCAACCCTATTCTCAGTGATATTCAGGTTGCTCTGCGAGGTGTTCACAGTGTCCACATCCGGCTATCTACCGCGAAGCCAATTCTGCGGCAGATTGGATTGCGGCTGCTGTGGCCCAGTACGAAGGATTTTGGATATGGAAGCAGGGTGATCCCTGTCCCACTGCTCTGACGCAGATTTTGTAATCTGACACTTCTGGGCTGACTCACACAAGGATAGTGTGATTGCTCGCCTGTGCCAAAAAAAGAAAAAAAGAAAAAAAAAACAAATGAACCAAACATCTAATGGAAATCATGGTATAAGTTAGAAATTCTCCTGTTCACATGGTAGATATAATCAACTTGTTATGTGTCCAAATTTAGAGTAGATCAACTAAGTAAATGATTGGAAGGGTCACAAACTATAATGGTTCCCTTGGACTTATTTTTCATCTCAGGTAGAAAAAACCCTATCATCTAGTAACATTCTTTTTTCTTTTCCTTAATCAATCAATAGCAATTTAATAAAATAATGATATTATTTTTTAATGTTGGCCATTTATTATAACATTCTAACAAATAATGATGTTAATTTTTAATCATTGATCATAATTTCTGTTGTGATAATAAACTATAGCGGTCATTATTCTAAATCCAAATAATATGTTTTTGAATAATGTTGGGCAAAATAACAACTCTTAATAACTAAAAGCAATCATAATGGCCACTATTTTACGACATAATGGTAATATTGTAATCCTGATCTTCTTGGAAGGTTAAAACATAGGGAAGCTACTTGAGCTGTAGGTCGTCAAGATTTGCACAATATGTCACAATTTTAAATAAACAACCAACTCAAATTTTAAGTTTATCATAGGCTAAGCTCTTAAACAAAGTGACCTCACGCAAACAATCCTATAACTAAGATAGTCCTAGTTCTAACACTATATAAAACTTAATAATTTCTCAGTTTTCAACATTTCTTCAATCCAATAATATCCTCTAATCATTAACCTAACATAGTTGCACCTTTATCATGTTATTAAAATCAAATTGACCATCAACCCAATCGGGGGATAAGATTTATGGTTCGATGATCCAACCAAATAAATGATCGAACCACATAAATAATAAATAATTAAAATTAAAAAATGATTCTTATTGATGAATAAAAATAATTTTCTTGTAAAATTCAACTAATTTGATAATTTTAAAATTTAAATTCTTAAAAGTAAGTTATTTAAGTTTAAATAAAAATATAATATCTATACTAATTTTTAAAATTAATCTTACTTTTTAAAAAAAAAGAATACTAGTTTATAAGTATGATAAAATTATAACGAAAACATAAAATTATCCATAATATTGATGTCTAAAATTGATTTTTGCATAGCAACAAAAGAGACGTGTCCTTGCTCAAGCGTCTTTCAAAAGAATTATCTGCCTTTTTAAACATAAGAAGTTCGAGAGTTTTACTTAAAAGAAAACGGTAGGGCCTAAGTATAGAGAAAAACATATTGACATCTGAATGAGTTATTTTTAAAGTCAGAATATACACTTTTAATAATCATGACCCTAAGGTAGTGTTTGAAATAGGGGATAAGAGGGGATATCCTCTGGATATCCCCTCTTATTCCCAAAAGCCATAACTATAAGGGATAGCAGGGAATAAAGTTAACCAAAGGGATAATCCATGGTTAATCATGGTTAACCATGGGATATCCCCTCAATTTATTCCCTAGAGAATGCAGGAATAGCTGGTTATCCCTCCAAATAAGAGTAAAAAAAGGTTATCCCATGGATTTACCTTTTTGCATTTGATATGATCAATGGGATAGCCCAGGGATATCCCTAGGAATAGCCAGGGGATAAATTCTATCCCGTACACTTATCCATGGATAACATTTTTCCTATCAAACACTACCTAAGGTAGTGTTTGAAATAGGGGATAAGAAGGGATATCCCTGGGATATCCCCTCTTATTTTCAAAAGCCAACTATAAGGGATAGCTGGGAATAAAGTTAACCAAAGGGATAATCCATGGTTCACCATGGTTAGCCATGGGATATCCCCTCAATTTATTCCCTAGAAAATGCAGAATAGCTGGTTATCCCTCCAAATAAGAGTAAAAAAAGTTATCCTATGGATTTACCTTTTTGCATTTGATATGATTAATGGATAGCCAAGGGATATCCCTAGGGATAGCCAGGGGATAAACTCTATCCCGTACACTTATCTATAGATAATATTTTTTCTATCAAATACTACAACCATGAGCTGAATAGATTGGTTGACTCCTATCATAGTGGTTTTATATGAAGGAAAAAGTTCTTAAGAGTTGATAACTCATGAGCAAACTGCTTTGATAAATCTGATTCTTCGATAACGTAGCTATTATGATAAAGTCCTCTAATGAGTCTACAAATTTCAACTCAGACTGATTTATATCTTGAATAAAATAATTTAAGAAATTTGACCAAATAAAGACCCTCTTTGAGGGGGACTTTCTTGATGGGTAACATGATTTGATTAATCTTAACATACCTAACTCCCTAGCATGCCCCATGCTACCATTAAATAAGCTAGTCAAATTAGACCACATCATGTAAAATTTACATTTTAGATCTAATTGATGAGAAAACCTCTTCAAATTAATACTGATTTTTTAATTATATTAAAAAAATAAATTTAAAAGATATAAAAGATACAAGGAATGAAAAATTTAGGTATTTAGGATTAATTATCCAGTAAAAAGGTAAAATAGGTGAATATGTGAACCATAGAGTTAAAGCAGGATAGATTAAGTGGAGGAGTGCTTCAAGAGTATTGTATGATCGATGCATCCCATTAAAATAAAAAAAAAATATAAAATCGCTATTAGGCTAGCTATGCTATATGGAATAAAGTATTAGGCAATACTGAAATAATATGTGAATAAATTAAGTGTAATAGAAATGCGCATGTTAAGATAGATATATGGTAAAACTTTAAAAAATAATAGAATTAGAAATAAACATATGAGAGAAATGATAAAAGTAACTCCAATTAAAAATAAAATGAGTGAAAATCAATTACGATGGTTTGGACATAGAAAGAGTGATCTTTTAATAGAGATAGAGGTAGACCTAAACTAATATGGATGAAAATAAGTAAAAAAGATAAAATTATTTATAATTAGAATATTGTCTTAGCCGTGAATATAGTAGAATGATTGGAAAAAGGCTCAGATGAGTTGAGTTGAGTAAAAGAATTAATCTGCTTTTATGGGTTCGTGCCAGGTCATTGGGTAAATAAAAAAAAATAACTCGATTATCCGGGTTTAACCCAATGAATCATGCAATCAATCCATTGAAGAATTGGCTCGGTCAGTTGATCAGTTTAATAGACGGACCCGATCGATCCGGGTTTAATAACAATGCCTTTCATTCCATGATTTAACTCAACTCCTCCCTCGGTTGGCAAGTGAGTTGGATTCCCGGCCCTTCCACCGATTCATCTTCGGACGGGGCCTCTAATCATCACGTGTATTGCACGTGCTACAGGCCAAGGGACCGGCAATTGCCGGTCATACATCGCGGTAACCGGTGGACCACTATAAATTGGAAAGTGTGGCTAGAAAAGGTCCTCTAAACGCGACGACCTCTCTCTCTCTCTCTCTCTCTCTCTCTCTTTCTCTTTCTCTCGAAGCGAAAACCCTAAAAGCCGCTCTCTCACCTCTCTGTTTGCCTCCAGATCTCACCCCTCTCCCTATAAAAGACTCCTCTTTTGAAATCACCACCCTCTAAATCCACCTTCTCCACCATTTATCACTCGAATCTCATCGATTTTTGATCCAATCAACTCTGGAATCATCCAATTCAAAGAGGAACCGGCGGATCTCGTGTGGAATTGGGCGAGATCGTTAGATTTGTCTCCTTCCTCGTTCATGCCCGATCCCTGGTGTTTCCTTCTTCGATAGCCTCAGAAACCCCACAAGTCGAAGGGAGTTTGAATCTTTCGGTCCTGTGATTCTCTTGATCAGACTTGTCGGAAAACCCTTTTTCCTTGAAATAATTGTCTGTTTTAGTTAAAAATTTGCCTTTTTCTTCAAATTCTCGCATGTGTCGGTGTTTTAAAGAAGAAATATACTAAAATATGAAACTTTATTGATCTTATACGGTTAATAGAGGGGAATCAGATCGGAAAATCTACATAGTTGAAGATTTTGGATAGATTCCAGAGATAAGCGAGCTTAAATCTTTGAAGAAGCGGTCCGTTTGGTCCTTTAAGAGGAAGGATTTGAGAGGTGGAGAATGGCTGATCAGGTCGGGGAGGGGAGCCAGCCGGTTGATCTCTCTAAGCACCCTTCTGGCATTGTTCCCACTCTCCAGTAAGTTCCTCTTCCTTGTTTTTTCTCCCCCCCCCCCCCCCCCCCCCCCCAAAAAAAAAACAATCTTTTCTTCTTTGTGTTCGTTGAAGAATATAGAATATTAAAGTTCGGAGAAGTTTATCAAACTCAGAAGATAGCGACTACATCTTCTTTGATTCGCCAGAGATTACACATATAGGTTTCAACCCTTCCCTCTCTACTAATTATTAATAAAGCTCACACTTATTTCAGAATCAATTGCCAAAAAGTGTCAAGGGACTTGGTTGCCAAAACTTTGTTCGTAGTCTGTAACTCTGTATCCATGCTAGGTAAAGGTTGGAACTTTATGGGTATCATAACAGATTGTCCATTTAACTCTATGAAAGGTTGGAACTATATGGATATCATAACAAATTGGCCATTTAACTCTATCGTTGTAAGCTTCTCTGTTTAAGAAGTTAATCAGACTTCTGTATTTTATTCCGGGAAACTGTGCTTTCGATGAAGCTATTATCCTGCTTTGTGGTAAAGGAGGTGGAGTGTGCTAAAGTTGAAATTAAGTATCTGTATGAGTGCTAAAGTTGGGGATGGGATCACTTCTTGTCATCAGAATCTTCACAATGTTATATTTGGTTACAGTTTTTGTTCTAATGTGGAACTAATTGGAAGGCATTTTAGAATACCGTAAAGGTTGCCAGTGATCTCTCTTTTGCGCCACAACCTGCCTAGTGGGTGTCATTTTTCTATGTAGTCCACATCACCTTAGTAAAGATTGCTGAGTGTGCATGTGATGCTAATAACTGGTGCATTTGATGCTAGGTGAAGCAACAACTGGTCTTGCTTTACATTTGCTGAATCTAGAAGAGTGCTGCTTCTGTTGTTTTCTTTATATATAAATTTAGCTAAAACTTTCATTTAGCCATTTGCTGAGTCAACTTCATGTCCTTAACAAAGCTGACGTAATGCTATCTGTCAGTGCCATCTACATATTGATCTTTGTTTTAATAATTAAAGCTCTGTGGCTCCTGTTTGATTTCCACAGGAATATTGTTTCAACAGTTAATCTGGACTGCAAGTTGGACCTTAAAGCAATAGCTCTGCAAGCCCGTAATGCAGAGTACAATCCCAAGGTATGAGACAGAATTAAGAGTTGAGACTTTCCATTATTTAAGGGCTCAAACTTAACTGTCATGCTTCTCTTGATTTTGATGTAAATAACTATTGACCCTTATTATTTCTTCTGTTCCTAGAGGCATATTAATCTAATTGTGTCATGGCTATAATTCTGAAATTGGTATCCAACTATGCACACGTGCACACACATGCTCGCATACACACATATTCTATGGCAAGCATACATATGGGAGGGTGGGATCGAGGTTCATGAATTTCAAATAGAAAAAATGTTAAATTGTAACTAAAACTTAAAACATCGGGTGAAAATTGGAGGGATTTGTAAAATATATCAGTTAGATTTGTTTTCTTAATTACTTGGCCGACATATGTTTGAAAATTATTGTAAAGAATTATTTAAGAGTTGCAAGCTCTATTTGTGATATTTAATAGTGCTGAATTGCATTTCTCTCATATAGTTTGTCATACTTTCCATAAATAGAGACTTATCTCTTTTTCCTCTTTGATAGCGTTTTGCTGCAGTAATCATGAGAATAAGAGAACCAAAAACAACGGCTTTGATATTTGCATCAGGAAAAATGGTGAGTAGATCCTATATATACATTGCATGGTTTCTCATGTTAGTTCTAGGAATTTGTAGACAATTTTTAATTCTTTTCAGCAGTCAAGAAATCTATTGCTAGTTCTGTGTATGTTCCTAAACAAATCATTTTTCCTTGTGCTTGTTTCCAGAAAGGGCAAATGTCATTATGTTTCTTTATATTATCTTTATTGGTATTTGGATACTGTTAGCTGATTTGCTTCATTGGCATCCAAATTAAATGGCTTATTATTTTCTTCTTGTTTTTCTGGACAATCAGTACAAAGTCAATATATTTGACATTAAGAAACTAAATGAGAAATAGATGAAAAATAAAGTGATGAACATGTAATATAGAGGGGAAACATGGAGAAAATTTGGTTAATTTTATATTCAATATTAATACTCTTAGACATTTAATTGAATAACTTGGAACTGTGAATGAATGTCTTAGGGGCTAAAAAGTTTATCTGGGGCAGTTCTCTAAGCATATCTTGAAAGAAATGGTCATTATAGAATCATTTTCAAGAACCTAAGTACTTGAGGAAGACATGATACTCGAGTTTGGGGCTCAGTTTTCATAATGTACTTTGCTGCTGGAGAATGCTTTGGATATTGATAACAATTGTTGTGCAAGGCTAAAAGTTTGCTATCATAAATGGAAATATATTTGATATTGTATGGCATGCAAATTCAGTTTGGGTTGAATTTTGGATTTTTAGCCAAAATGATTATAGAAAAAATCAGTAAAAATAGAAAAAATAAAGGGAAAAAAAGCCAAATGTTTGCATAGCATTTTTTTTTTTTTGGTTGTATAATCTGGAACTATGAATATTACATATAGTTTCAATGGATTGACATCTTTTAAACTGTAAGATTTATCAAAAACAAAAAGTACAAAAGTTTTAAAAAATTAAAATTATAGCAAAAAGTTGGAAAATTAGATCAGATACCATTTTAAGACTATAACAAGCAACTGAAATCTTATTCACAAAATGCCTGTCAAATAATGACTTTTTTTAAAAAAAAATCAAATATGGATGACAAGATGTAGATAAGGTTTACAAAATTCTGTGGTCTGAATCAAATTCAGAACAATAACATATATGTTCTAATTTAAAAAAAAAATCATGTTTCCTTTGAATATATTGCAACTAAACACCTACTGCTTATAAACATATTCAAAACATACAAGTTTTTAGTTCAGTCTTGTGAACAATGTGTTCTAGGGGCTTATTTTTGTAATCCAAAAGTAACTTTATTGGAAAAGAAAAAAAATTCTAAGTACTTTTATGTTCAAATTTTGGTTCCATATAAGTTAGTCGCTGTCAAAACTTCAAAACTGACAGAGAATCTGATTTTGGTTGGAAGCATTAGTTTTGATATCGAGTTTCAGACCAAACTTGATGATCCTTATTTGGATCGGTTTTTTGGTTGAACCTGTCAGTTTTAGTATTGTTGTTTTAGACACAACTTCAAACCTTGCCTCCCCTGTAGCTGGATGATCAGCTGATTCAGCTAAACATTGACTTCCAATTCCAGTGCTTTGCACAGAGCTCTGGAAAAATGTTTCATTGTTGAATCATATGATCATGTGTAGTTGTTCTTACAATTATAATTGACCCGAAGAATGCATGATTTACTAGTATGCACAACTTCCCATGATATCTGTCTTGTTCAAGTTAAGTTGCTGGAGCATTTTAATCATCCATTCCTTTAGAAGCAGAATATTACTTTTGCTGGTGTTATGTAGGCTCATAAGTTGATGGGGGATGGGGTGGAACGATGCAATCTAGGAAGAGATAGTAATAACTAAATGAAAAATGAAGTGAAGCTAGGCTACATTTTCATGTAAAAGAGCAGAAATTTTCATAAAGGGATTTGCATGTTAAACTAGACTTGGATGAGAATCCTTCAAAATAGTAAAGAGAAAGGATCTTTGTGGCTAAGAAACCACACAGACTAGGGCTTAGTTACTCTAATATTTTAGATCGAAAAATGTTGAAAGAGGGGTACCCGGTCATTAATATATCAGAGATTAGAAGGTTTACATTCAAGGATGAAGTTTTTGGATTACAAGGAGATTTCTCTAGTTGCAGAACTTCTTGTATCTATTTTGCGTCACAAAAGACCTTTTTCTTTGGAACCTGGAATTCCTGGGGATCCTACACAAATCAAATTAGAGTTAAGAACAAAAATTTGGTGGAGTATGAAATGAAGGAAGAGGAAGGGCAGGTTGAAGTTAAGATGAAGCTTGGCGGATTTGAGGTATCTTGGTCGGCCTTCTTTGTGGAGTCTTCTTGCACCTTGGAAGATGGGATGGCATGGTAGAATGGAATGAAGAATGGCTAATGGATCTTGGCGTGGAGATGATTTTCTTAAAGTAGCTAAGGGCCTCTCACCCACTCCCTCTCGGAGGACATTTGCTAACACAAATTGAAGAAAATAAATAGTAGCTAAGGCTAAATACTACTCCAAGCTCTCTTGTAAAGACAATTTGATGATGAATGAAAGTTGAGTTTATTATCTTCCATTTGTTTTGGCAAATGTCTTCCGAGAGGGAGTGGGTGAGAGGCCCTTAGCTACTATTTATTTTCTTCCATTTGTGTTAGCAAATGTCCTCCGAGAGGGAGTGGGTGAGAGGCCCTTAGCTACTTTAAGAAAGTCATCTCCACGCCAAGATCCATTAGCCATTCTCCATTCCATTCTACCATCCCATCCCATCTTCCAAGGTGCAAGAAGACTCCACAAAGAAGGCCGACCAAGCTGCCTCAAATCCGCCAAGCTTCATCTTAACTTCAACCTGCCCTTCCTCTTCCTTCCTTTCATACTCCACCAAATTTTTGTTCTTAACTCTAATTTGAATTCCAGGTTCCAAAGAAGAAGGTCTTTCGTGACGCGAAACAGATACAAGAAGTTCTGCAACTAAAGGAATCTCCTTGTCATCCAAGAACTTCATTCTTGAGTGTAAACCTTCTAATCTCTGATATGTTAATGGCCGGGTACCCTTTTTCAATATTTGTCGATCTAAAATATTAGAGTAACTAAGTCCTAGTCTGTGGTTTCTTAGCCATAAAGATCCTTTCTCTTTACTATTTTAAAGGATTCTCATCCAAGTCTAGTTTAACATACAAATCCCTTTATGAAAATTTCTGCTCTTTTACATGGAAATGTAGTCTAGCTTCACATCGTTTTTTATTTCGTTATTACTATCTCTTCCTAGATTGCATCATTCCACTTCATCCCCCATCATAAGTCTAAACACGGATCAGATTTAAGGTAAACTACAGCTTATCGTTTGCCATCCTGTGGCCTAATTGCAGGTTGATGCTGAAAGCCAATGACATAGCCTATTAAAGAATCTAACATTTGCTACTATGTGGCCTTGCAGCTAGCAGGCCCAATAGCAAAGAGAATTTAAATCTTGATGATTTTTGGGAACGTCCAGAAGTCAAGAATAGCATAGAACAAGCTTAGATAGGGTTATAGAACGAATGGATATTTTGATGCTGTTTTGGAGGATATAATTTCAACTCAGATTTTACTTGTGGATAGGTCCAGGCACAAACCTGACAGAGCTGAAACTTTGTAGCAGAAATTAGGGTTACAGTGAGGAGGATATATTGGCATGGATGCCATCTTCCTTTTCTTTCCCTCTTTCTTAATGGGGTAAGAATTTAAGGTATAGAAGGCTGTCTTTATATTGGCTTGAATTAGAATGATTTCTGGCTCTTTAAAATTGTTTGGTTCTGGGCAGATTTGTGATCCGTGGTTCAGGTCTATTACAAGTTGATGCAGGCTACTTCATCTTCTTAGTAAATTAGCTAAGAGATCTAAAGTGCTTTCTTAGCTGGAATAGAAGGGAAAAGAGCATTTCTGGTGAGTGATTTTGGTCAGCCAATATCAAGTAGAGGTGTCAATACTTTGGGGTGCTCTGACTGGCCTGAAGACCTATCTCTATAGATCAGGGCTCAAATTGGAAATTATCCCTGTATGTGAGGCCTTGATGTAAGAAAAGGCTTGAATTTGTTTGAGGCTCTTTTGGATCTTGTTCAGGGAAAGGTTACTTATTGCTTTTCTCCATCTACAACATTCACAAACAAAGGCTGCCAAATAGCTGATAGACTCCCCTGGGTCAAGGGGTGTTGGTTGGGGGGCTTGGAAATACTTCTCATGTGGTTCTTGTTGTATTTTGGCTTGGATTGGGTTGCTGGTTGGCTTGAAACGTGTCACACTTTTGTATTTCCCATGCCAATGCCTTAATTGACATGTGATTCTGGTCAGTGCCAAGCAGTGGCATAGCATGGTTTCATGGTACCATGCTATGCCACTGCTTGCAATTCTTGAATTTTTTTTAGCTTTTCAGCTTTTTGGAGTGGAATCAAAAGATTTCTGCCCTTTAGTTTCTTCCTACCCATACATCTCATATGCTTTTCCTTTAAAAAGAGATTAGAAATTTCTGATTCTTTTCATTTTGTAACTCAAAGTAAATTGTCATCCATTGTAAACCTTAGTAGCTATTAACTGATTCTAGTATATCTGGAAGTTGCATAATTGTGTTGCATCTTGTTACTTCGAGTAAAATTAATAATAAAACAAGTTGTCTGTTGTTAGAGCGTTAGGCTTGTTATTTCAGTTAAATTTATCTGGGACTGGCATTATACAAATAATGTTCTGACAAACGGAGTAGCTAGTTAACTTTGTTATTATTGCTGAATCAAGAATTCAACACTTTTCTTCTTTTCTGGATGCTGGTTATATGCCAACTTGTTTCTGCTTTGGCCAGGTTTGTACAGGAGCAAAGAGTGAACACCAATCCAAACTTGCAGCAAGGAAGGTATTGAAGAGAGTTATTGTAATGACAGATTTGAAATGCTTATAACTTATGCTTCCAGTATTTCTGTCGTTTTCCTTAATGATAGTTTTTATGTACAATTTTCCTGCTCTAAATTTAGTTCTAATCTGCCTCTGGTTTTCAGTATGCTCGGATCATTCAGAAACTCGGCTTCCCTGCTAAATTCAAGGTATTTACCAAAGGTTATTTGTTTTATCCCTTGCTACCTCTCTGTCTTTTTTTCCTTTTTGCTCCTGAACATAGTCTAGCATTCACGATCCAACCATATGATGTGACAACTAGGACTTCAAGATTCAAAACATTGTGGGTTCATGTGATGTCAAATTTCCAATAAGACTAGAGGGCCTTGCGTACTCACATGGTGCTTTCTCCAGTGTAAGTAAAATTTTCACAAGCTTATTGCTTATATTTTGCTATCTGTTGCCCCAGTTGTCCTTTGTTGGTATGAGTGCCGTAGTTCTTGTTCTTTGCATTTCTCTGTTACAAGGCTGGTTCATTTGCCCATAGCTATAATAACAAGTCCAGTAGACAAAGAATTTGAGCTATTCTTCACTGGGAAAACGTATCAGGCGATCTGAGAAGTTCTTCAGAATAGTTCCATTACCATCTGTTAAGGGGATGATCTGAATTGGCAAACTTTATATCATACTCTTTCCCTGATGTTATCTTAATATTTGTATCTTTTCTGCTCATTCAAAGTTAGTCTTCTCTGAGCCCTGTTGCTTGTTGTTGACTTCTAACAGTATGAACCTGAGCTCTTTCCTGGTCTGATATACCGGATGAAACAGCCAAAAATTGTGCTTCTCATCTTTGTTTCAGGCAAAATCGTTCTTACAGGAGCCAAGGTGAAAGTTATTTTTGACATTCTTTCAGGTGCTTTTGAATTATTTGCATAACAGCTAATAATTTTTGAATTTTCCTTTAGGTGAGAGATGAGACGTATGCTGCCTTTGAGAACATATATCCAGTCCTCACAGAATTCAGGAAAAGCCAGCAATGGTATTGCCATACATCACTTCAAATTCTCACAGTGCTTAATTTGAGATTGCAACTGTGTGACTGGCCTTTATTGATGTCTGATGGTCCATGTTTGTATGATCTTTCCTGTGGGCAGATTCTCTCACGAGACTGGTGCTAACGTTTTGAGCTCTCAACTGTATATATTTTTATACCGTGGAGGCAGAGTTTGGTTGTGAGATCTGACAGTTTAAGCTATACATATGTATGCATTGTATCGGAATTTGGAGCTCGTGCATGGGTTTCTTGAGTCATGTTTAAGGGTTGTAGAGACTAGAGAACAAAAGAGTGAAACAGCTTATTACTTTAATACTCCAAAGGAATTAAAATGACAGTATTCACTTGTTTTTTGCGTCTTTTGCGTGCGTGTATTTTGATCACGGCAACAAAAGAGTCCCCTCGCGATGCTGTTCCTGTTGGGTTGGGTGCTTGGAAATTTCGGGGCACGGCCCAAATTTTTCCAGGCCGATCAGACCTTACTGGCCTTAGGAATAAGAAAACATACATGTGCGTGTACATACGTCACATATGTATGTATGTATATATATATATATATATCATAAGAAAGAGGATCATTCTGTGTTTAACGTCACATGAACCCACAATGTTTTGAATCTTGTATGAATCTCAGAATAAGAAAGAGGATCATTCTGTATTTAATTAGAGAGAGAGAGAGAGAGAGAGAGAGAGAGGGGCAAGAATGTAGTTAAATATAAAACGATCCTCTTTTTTATTTTGAGATTCATATAGATTTTAAAGTTATTTATTATTTTATTTTTTTATTTTTGAGATATGTGAATTATGTGAATCTAAAAAAAAAAATGAGTTTTTGAAAAGTGTTAAAACAATCAAATTAACCACCATAAGGTGATGCAAATGGCATTTGCTTTTGGTACATTTAATATATATTTATTTTTGCTAGGCTTCAATCGGCCTTGGGATCTCTGCCTCTCAAAGATTTCTACAGAGCTTAGGTTAACTATAGCTGACTCGAGTTCCAGCTTGGCTCAATGACTCATGTTCTCTATTTTCTCTTAGGCACTATTTGATAGCTTTTGGGCTATCTCTGGATAAATGTACATGATAGCATTTATTCAGGAAATAGCTAAGGGGATAAACATCTTTTTAAAATTATCACTCTGCCATCAAGGGATAACTTTAGTTATTTCTGGATTCCCTAGGAAATAAGTTCAGGGGATAATCCATGGTTAAACATGGGTTATCCCCTCTGGTTAAACTTTTTCAGTACTATCCCATGTAGCTATAGTATTTGGGGATAAGAGAGGATATTCAGGGGATATCCTCTTTATTCACTATATCAAACAGTGCCTTAGCTTGGTCAAGCCTATGCCCAACCTAAGGAGTAGATGCATGTTCAAGGGGTCTTGAATGCACAGCCATCCTTCTAGAATGTGTAGTTTGCTAGTGTCTGCTGCTAAGGCCATATTAAGGATGAGGGTTTCCTAAATCTCTATAACTAAGGCCATATTAAGGATGAGGGTTTCCTAAATCTCTATAACTAAGGCCATATTAAGGGTTAGGGTTTCCTCAAATTATTCAAATCTGAAAAATCAGAAACTTAGAAATATGGGAATGGGAATCATGGAATTAGAAGATTCTCTTATTTAGTATAGCATCCAAATCTTTAGATTACAATTCAATTCCTCAAGAGCTCTAAATGAAAGAAGAGATAAGAATGGTAAACATTATCCGTGAGTTGTGGAATAGAGAGTAGAGGAGGTCATTTGTATATGAGGATATGGGTTAGATTTTTAATAAGGTTAAAAATAATTTTAGAACAAATAGGTCTAGTGAAAGATTTTAATGTTAATTTTCATCAAAACCTACTTCACATGTGGATTTTCAAAATGATTACTTTTCAAGGGATTTCAATCCTTAATTAGATATTTTCTTTTCTTTTCTTTTTTTGACTGATAATAAATAATCAAATTTAATCAAATTTTGAAAAACTCTAAATTCCTTTCCTCAGATATTTTTGCACTAAAACTGGCCTAGCAGAAGTACTAACAGCTCTTTTTCTTTGGAGGGGCCAATAACCTTCGATGCATGGAATCCGCGCATTTGATCATGTGCATGTGAAAAAAAATGAATGTGGCCCCAAACGTTGTCCCCACTCCGCCACCGCCCATGTCATGTATTTATTCCAAGTTTTGGACCATGTGCATATTAACAATTAAAAAACAACTTATTATTATTAATTTAATAAATTCATAATAAACTCACTCTTGTATTTATCCGTAATTTATACTAATTTTCTATCAGCAGCAAAATTACTGATCAATGTGCACATAATGAAAGGCTCATAGTGTTTTTTTTAAAAAATAATTTGAAAGTAAGAGTGCACTTACGTAAAGGTAGGCACTGGACGGTACTTGATACGGCACGGTACGGCATATGTCTATCGGATCAGCCAATTTAACGGCCATGCTCCGCATGGCCCGTTAAAAAAATTTGACGATCTAGCACGGCCCATGGTGGGCTGTGCTAGGCACGCATGATGGGTCGTACATAGATAATTTTTTTTTTTTACAAAATTATTGGCTTAGTTTTTTTTTTTAAATTAAACTTGCTAGGCATGCCCTTGGTGGGCCATGCAAGGGAAATTTTTTTTTACAAAATTGTTAGCTCAGTCTTTTTATTTTTTTAAAAATGATTCATACATTATTTTTTTTTACAAAAAAATTTGCTGGCTCAGTCTTAACCAAGTGATAGAGGATTGGGTTGGCACCTTTGAATAGTAGATATCTTATTATCTCCTGTATTTTTTTTTTCTTTAAATGAAGTTACCGAGATAGCCTTGACCATCCAAAGACCCTTGGTGCTCGAATATACTAATGAGATACTTGCAGTTGCTGCAAATGAAATAATTAAGTTTTAGTGCTTCTTTGTTATTTTCTTAAATAATATAATTTTTTAAGCAAAAGTTATCCAAAGATCATTTTTAACTTTTTATATGTTTAGTTGCATAAAAAATAATTTTAAAAATAATTTTTTATATGTAATTAAAGGTGATCATGCATAAAAAAAATAAAATTTAACTCTCATATCTTTAGAATGAAGATAAAATTATCAATGTAAAAAATTATAATTCTATTAAAATTTAAAATTTTTAAATTCATAATTTAAAAAATTTTATAAAATAATATTGCATTATGGAATGTCAAAATGTACAATAATAGCTCATAGTTTCAGAAACAGCACCAAATAATACAAAGTACTAAATTTTTATTATATACTATATTATATATATATATATATATATATATATATATATATAATACATTCTTGCAAATAAACAAAAGGCATGGAGTTGATATTGTCATTTTAGTTAAAATAATAGTAATGATAAACTTAAAAAAAATATTTTCTACATATAATAATTAAAATTTTATTTACGAAACGATCTTCATTCTGCATATGATGAAGATCAAATAGAAAATTTATATGTATTAGCTTGGTAGAAGAGTGTTAGAAATCAATATCATATTATGTATGTTATTGCACGGGATATTTTAGCGGTGTCAATGTTTACAGTAGCATCGGAATTTGCTTTAAGTGTAGGTCGGTGTTTTGGATGAAAAGAGAAGTAGGATGACTGGCGAGATGGTTGAGATGCTTTTCTGCTTTAACGATTGACTGGATTCTGAGGCGAGGCTTCAAGATAAAGATGGATATGACTTCAACAGGGAAGATGATGATGACACAAATACTACTGATGAGTAAGTCATTTCTATTTTATAATTATATATTTTTATTTTTTTAATTATTAAAGTGAGTCATTTCTATTTTTTTCTTTTCTTTTCTTATTGTATTCTGGAGGTCAGGCCTAGCCCCCTTTCTTCATATACCATTTTAATTTTAAATTAATAAACTGGTAAGGGTCTATGCCAAATCCCTCATCATTAAGGTGGCTTTATGTTAATAAATTCTTTTATTTATAATAATTTTTTAATTTATTAAAAAATTTTTTTTTATTTAAATTTTTTATCAGGTTCTGATGGATCGTGCCAGTTCAAGCCCTGATGGATCGTGCCAACCCAAGCTCTTGTGGGCTATGCCGTATTGGCACGGTTCAGGCCCATCTGAGCTATGCCATGTTGTGCTGAATCAATGGGCTAAATTTTTGAGCCTAGTATGATATAATTTAATATATCATATTGGTATAATTTGATATTGTAGCATTATTGGTTCCGTATTAAGCATGTTTCGATTCTTGTCGGGCCAGGGGCGGCACGGCCGGTGCCCATCCCTTACGGCTGATTTGGCTGCCGAAGCCATCTTTTTCCGTGTTTTGTTTTGTTTGCTGGCAAACCAGAATGCACGTACGCAGTGATAGGACAAGGCGCAAGAGTCCAAGCACCGCTGCGTGGAATAACGGACGGATGCCGGATATCAACTGGAAGTGGGAAATACTTTAGCAACCAAAAGATATGAGAGACTGCAATCAAATATATTCACCAATCACCATTCAAGCGGATGATCCGGCCGTTCCAAGTGTCAAAGGGATTTTTGACGGATGCGAAGAAAACGGCAATCAGGCATACGACTTACGCGACCTCACACGGCCCACCAGTCTGATCGGAGTGCAGCGCCCCAGCGGCCCCGACCGTATCTTTAACAGGCTGGCTCGTGGCACGGTCCGCTAGATCCATCAGGCCGATCCATTAGCACCGTCCGTCTCTGGCTAACGTCAAAATGCTACTCTTAGCAGTCATAAGTGGCTGATTTGTACGGTTTTTCTAAATCTATTTATTAATTAAGAATTATTTTATCTTTTTCTAATGCCCCAAAACAATGAATTTTCAAAAATATTCTCATCTTTTGTCCTAAAAATTCTATTTATTTTGCCCAATAACCATAAATAACTAAATATTCTCATCTTGGTACAGTCCATCCGCTTGAGACATGTAGGCTATACCGGCACGATGGCTCATCGCGAGCTAACACACGATATGGCTTGCTTATTAGCATGCTTAGTACTAAGAGGCCAACAGCTCATGGCATAATGCATTGGGCCAACCTATCAGGCATGTCAAACCCAACTAATCTAGCATGCCAAGCTTGCTAGGCTGGCATGTTGAAGGCCCACAGCACGTTAAGCACGACCCACTGGGCACGCATCTGGCATGTGTTTGGCATATTTGAGCTCAATGGATTTTTTTTTTCCAAAATACCTCTTCAAACAACCAAAAGCGGTTAGTTTGGAGATATAATCGTCTAATTCCCAACATGCACATTTTCACATGCCATAAATAATTAGTTTTAAAGATATTTTGATCTTTTGATCATAAAGACCTATTTGCCTTTCCTAACAGCCTTTTTTTTAGGTTATTTAGCTTATTTAACAATTCTTCAATTTTGTAAATAAGCTCCAATCCTTGTCCCTCATTTCACATCAACCATAACCTCTCTTAAGCTCTCCTGAGTCCTCATCTTTCTATAAATCTTCCTAAACTATCTTCGTTTCTCTCTGGTTTCTAGTTAGCTATTCTTATCTCTCTAATTTTTAATCTTACGTACTCTCTATCCTCTACAATTAACAATGCCTCTGATGTGGCTGATCCAACATCGTTACAATAAAAAGTAACAACAGCTAACGGAGATCACCATCTCTCGACCCCGAGACCCCCCCGGTCTCAGGGTGCACCAGCGTTATCTCACCCCCGAGACCCCCTCCGGTCTCGGGGTGGGATCACCATATCTCGACCCCGACCCCCCCCCTCCGATCTCGGGATGCACCAGCATTATCTCACCCCCGAGACCCCCTCCGTCTCAGGGTGGGATCACCATATCTCGACCCCGAGACCCCCCTTCGGTCTCGGAGTGCACCAGCATTATCTCACCCCCGAGATCCCCTCCGGTCTCGGGTGGGATCACCATATCTCGACCCCGAGACCCCCCTCCAGTCTCGGGGTGCACCAGCATTATCTCACCCCCGAGACCCCTCGGTAGCCCCTTCGGTCTCGGGGTGGGATCACCATATCTCGACCCCGAGACCCCCCTCCGGTCTCGGGATGCACCAGCATTATCTCACCCCGAGACCCCCTCCGTCTCGGGTGGGATCACCATATCTCGACCGCGAGACCCCCTCGGTCTCGGGTGCACCATTATCTCACCCCCGAGACCCCCTCCGGTCTCGGGGTGGATCACCATATCTCGACCCCGAGACCCCCCGTCTCGGGGTGCACCAGCATTATCTCACCCCCGAGACCCCCCGGTCCGGTCTCGGGGGATCACCATATCTCGACCCCGAGACCCCCTCCGGTCTCGGGGTGCACCATTATCTCACCCCTAAGACCCCCTCCGTCTCGATCACCATATCTCGACCCCGAGACCCCCTCCAGTCTCGTGCACCAGCATTATCTCACCCCCGAGACCCCTCTCTCGGGATGGGATCACCATATCTCGACCCCGAGACCCCCCTCCGGTCTCGGGATCACTAGCATTATCTCACCCCCGAGACCCCCTCCGGTCTCGGGGCATCACCATATCTCGACCCCGAGACCCCCCTCCGGTCTCGGGGTGCACCAGGATCATCACCATATCTTATCTCACCCCCGAGACCCCCCCTCTCGGGGTGGGAGACCCCGAGTTCGGTCTGGGGTGCACCAGCATTATCTCACCCCGAGACCCCGTCGTCTCAGGGTGGGATCACCATATCTCGACCCTGAGACCCCCCCTCCTCTCGGGGTGCACCGGCATTATCTTACCCCCAGGACCCCTCCGGTCTCGGGGTGAGATCACCATCTCTCGACCCTGAGACCCCCTCCGGTCTCGGGGTGCACCAGCCGGGCATCGTCAGCACCAGATTATCTTCCGGATCACCAGACCTTCGACCAGCCTCACCCCGAGACCCCCGTCGGTCTCAGGGTGGGATCACCATATCTCGACCCTGAGACCCCCCCCCGGTCTCGGGGTGCACCGGCATTATCTTACCCCCAGGACCCCCTCCGGTCTCGGGGTGAGATCACCATCTCTCGACCCCGAGACCCCCTCCGGTCTCGGGGTGCGCGGGCATCGTCAGCGATTAGCACGCGGACCAGCCTTCGAACCAAATGACAGCTCCGGGCCACCTGGCGTGCCCACGACTCTCCGTGCGCCCGTGGCTGCTTGCGGCCATGCCTCATAACGGCGTATGGTGCACTGCATGTTCCTATGCGTGACTGTGCCCCGTTACAGAGTACGGCTCGCTACCACTTGCAACTATGCGCGGTCATGTCAAGTAACGACGCGCACCAAATACAACCGCGGCTACTAGACACGTGTAACACCATGTTGACAGGTAGCGCGGGATGCTTCCGGCGTGCACAGTGATGGTACGACGGCAATCTTCCGAAACAGTAAGATGGGATATTCGGACAGGTATAAAACACACGCCCACACTGTAAGTAAGGATCCGAACTCTGGTTTTCTAGCTTTTTTCCTCCTAGCAAAACCCTAACTGTCTCAGCTCCCTTTCGCTGAGCGGTTCTTGTATGATCCCAAGTAACTACTTGAGCGTCAGAGGGTCCCCACCGGAGCATTCGGTCTCCAGGGACATTTCTTGCAGGGGTCCAGAGAGAAGGACGTCCGTCTTCCCCGACGTTTGAAAAAGTTGACTTGGCGTCATCAGATTGACGCGCTAGGAAGGGAGAGGAAAGAGAAAGACATCGAACCAGCAATCTACATTCTCTCTCTTCAAGCTCTTGAAGCCATGGTGATGACCCGAACGAAGGGAGTTTCTGCCAGTTGCACTGGGGGGCAGCGCCGCGGGGCCGGTCCACCCGTGGGAGCCCCCCCCGGCTCTCGCAGCCAGCATTCCGGAGCCGCTGCGCCCCCGGGAGGCTGGGCCTTCCGCTCCTCAGGTCGATATCCCTGCGCCTCCTCTGCAACAGTTCCAAGAAGATCGATTCACCGCCTTGGCCATGCAAGTCCAGTCCTTGGCTGCGGCGGTTCAGAGCCTGCAGCACCAGCAGGCGGCCGCGCAGCAACCGGAGTCGAATCCATCTATCCCAGGGGTGGTGCAACCCAGCCAGCATTCCTCCCGGAGGAGATCGCCGGTGCCTGGGGATCGCCACCATCGATCTCCGCCCAAGCCTCACACCGGGAAGCCTCTAAGAGACACCAGTCTCCTTCCCGCCACGCTAGTGTCTCTCCTAAGCGGCGGCACGGGAAGGAGGCGGAGCGCCCCCGCCGGCATCGCCGTCCCCGTTCTCCGTCTTTCGAATCTTCGGGGGAGGGCTCTTTTGATGGCCGGATGCCTCGTCGAGCCGAGCGTCGACTTGATGAATATAATCAAGGCTGGAGGAGCTTAGCCATCGGATCACCCACCTGCTAGAAACGGACTACGACAGCCGACCTCCCTTGTCTTGCCGCATCAAGGAGGAACCCATCTCCACTAGGTTCCGCCTTCCCCAGCTAGATCCGTATGACGGGACCACATACCCCTTGGACCACTTGGAAAGCTTTAAAGTTCTCATGCAAGTCCAGGGGGCCACTGACTCACTCATTTGCATTGCCTTCCCGGCCACCCTGAAGAAGGCCGCCCGAGCTTGGTACTCCCGTCTGCCGCCACGAAGCATCGATTCCTTCCGCCAGTTGGAGAGGGCTTTCTTGGCCCATTTTGACGCCTGCCAGAAGATTCCAAGGGTGGCGGACAGCCTCTTCACCGTCCAGCAGAAGAGCGGTGAGTCCCTATGGGACTACGTCGCTCGGTTTAAAGAAGCAGCTCTCGAGGTCTACAACCTTGAAGACTCAGTGGCCACCTTGGCCTTGAAGCGGGGGCTCCTCCCGTCTCGCTTCGCATACTCCCTCGACAAGAAGCCACCGGGTTCCTACGCCGAGCTTTTGATCCGGGCCCAGAAGTACATCCGGGCTGACGAGGCCGACTTTTCCTAGCGCGAGGCTGGTGGGAACGTCTCAAAGAAGCCGGCCCGTCAGAACCTGCCGAAGCTCTCCCCAGGAGACCTGAGCCTCCTCGCCGGCCAAACAACCGCCCCCGAGCCCCTGCACCAAGAGACGGACCCTACACCCCATTGCTCGCCCCGATATCTCAGATCCTGCTCGAGATTGAAGGGGAGTCTTATCTGCAGCGCCCTCCTCCAATGAACCAAAGACCCCTCGGAACAAGAACCTCTACTGTCGCTACCATCGGGATCACGTCACGATACTGATGAGTGTCGCCAGCTGAAGAAGGCTATTGAAGACCTTATCCAGCGGGGCCACTTGGGAAAGTTCATCCAGAGGAATAACCCAGGAGCTCCTGGCCCGTCAGTGCCCCCGCCGTCGGTGATCGATAATGCCCCGATGGAGAAGACGGTGGCAATGATTTCCTGGGGGGCAGGAGGCCCGTCGAAGAGGCCGAGAGGGGAGGGGGAGTCGGAGTCTGTAATTCCTTTCTTTGAAAAGGACTTAGATGGGTAGTGAACAAAAATGATGATAGCATCGTCGTATCTATGACGATCGCTAAACATCCTGTAAAAAGAATTCTAGTTGATAGTGGGAGTTCTGTGGATGTTTTGAACTACGATGCTTTTGTTCGCATGAACCTGTCACCTGATCTACTCCGGCTTGTCGCCATGCCTCTGATGGGATTTATGGGAGATTTTGTAAAAGTTGAGGGGGAGGTCACTCTCCCTGTGACGGCTGGCACAGCCCCGTGTCAAAGCACTGTTTTCATGAAGTTCTTGGTGGTTCCGTGCCCCTCGCATACAACGCGATCCTCGGGAGGCCCGGGCTCAACCTCTTGGATGCTGTTATATCCACTAAGAGGCTCCTCGTGAGGTTTCCCACCAGCAAAGGAGTCGAGGAGATGCAGGGAGAGCAGAATCCACCTACACTTTGCTACCACTTGGCCCCTAGTCTACAGGGGGCGGCACCCGCACCGGCACTTGAGACGCTGGATCCTCGAGATCTGAAGAAAAGAGGAGAGCCGGCCGAGCGACTGCTTACTTTCCCCCTCGGGAGGACCCAGCAAGAACAGTCCAGATTGGAGCCCTACTCCCAGAGGAGGCTCGTGACCGACTCCTCACCTTTCTGCGGGCTAATGCGGATGTCTTCGCCTAGTCGGCGTCTGACATGCCGGGAATTCCAGAGGAGGTGATCACCCACCAGCTTAACATTCGGGCGGGGTGCCGACCTATCTGACAGAAGAAAAGGAGTTTCGCCCCCGATCGACAAAAGGCCATGGATGAGGAGGTGCGGAAGCTGCTGGCGGCCGGTCATATCAGCGAGGTGCATTACCCGGACTGGCTGGCGAATGTCGTGATGGTTCACAAGGCCAGCAGGAGCTGGAGGATGTGCGTGGACTTCACCGACCTCAACAAGGCATGCCCCAAAGATAGCTTCCCGCTGCCCCGGATCGACCAGCTTGTGGATGCCACATCCGGGCATGAAACCCTTAGTTTCATGGATGCGTTCTCGGGATATAATCAGATCAGGATGAACCTGGCGGATGAAGAAGCCACCTCTTTATTACAGAAAAGGGGATCTACTGTTATAAGGTGATGCCGTTTGGGTTGAAAAATGCCAGGGCCACCTATCAAAGGTTGATGAATAAGGTCTTTGAGGACCATATAGGGCGTAACATGGAGGTGTATGTGGATGATATGCTGACCAAGAGCATCAGTGCTGCTGACCATGTCGCCGACCTCGAGGAGACCTTCAATAACCTGCGCCGGTATCGGATGAGGCTTAACCCCTACAAGTGCACCTTTGGAGTGGCAGCAGGTTTCTGGGTTTTATGGTAACCCAGCGAGGGATTGAAGCCAACCCTGACAAGATCAGGGCTATCTTGGAGATGAGGCCCCCAGCTAACAAGAAGGAGGTGCAACGCCTGACTGGGAGGGTGGCGGCTTTGAGTCGTTTCATGTCAAGATTGGCAGAAAGGTGCCTGCCCTTTTTAAGGCGCTGCGCAAGGTCAACGGCTTCGAGTGGACAAAGGAGTGTCAGGGTGCCTTTGAGGAGTTGAAGCAGTTTCTATCCACTCCCCCGCTGTTGTCCAAGCCTAAGAATGGAGAGGAGCTCTTCCTATATCTTGCAGCCTCCCCCGAGGCCGTCAGCTCTGTGCTCGTGCGCATGGATGTTGATGGGGTCCAGAAGCCAATCTATTACACCAGCAAGGTACTTCATGATGCCGAGACCAGATACTCTAGAACCGAGAAGATTATTTTTGCCCTGGTGGTCTCTGCTCAACGCTTCCGACCTTACTTTCAAGCTCATCCCATCGTGGTGCTCACGGACCAACCTCTTCGGACCATCTTGTCTCGCCCCAATACCTCCGGTCGGCTAGCCAAATGGGCCATTAAACTAAGTGAGTTTGACCTATCCATCCGGCCAAGGTCGGCCATGAAGTCTCAGGTGTTAGCTGATTTCTTGGTAGAGTGTTCCTAAACCGAGAGGGGTGTGGAGGAGGTACGCCAGGAGGAGTGTGCAGACCCTCCCTTGACCGAGGAGGTGGAAAAGGAGGACTGGATTTTGCATGTGGATGGAGCTACAAATTCTCAAGGAAGCGGAGCTAGACTCATTCTTGTGAGCCCGAGGGAGATGTAGTGGAGTATGCTCTCAGATTCCAGTTCCCGGCAACTAATAACCAGGCAGAGTATGAAGCTTTGCTAGCGGGGATGAGGTTGGCTGAGGAGTTAGGCGCGGGGCGTTTGAGGGCCTTCACAGACTCTCAGCTTGTTTCTGGGCATATCACCGGGGAGTACGAAGCTAGGGACCCAACCATGTCCCGATATTTGAGCAAGGTGCAATCCCAAGCCTCTCGTTTCTCTTACTTCCGCGTCAGCTACATCCCCATAGCGGAGAATGCCAGGGCTGATGCATTATCCCGCTTAGCCACTTCGGCCGACGGACGCTGGGAAGAACATATGTGGAGCACCTACAAGCCCCAAGCATTGAAGTTGCGGATGAAGCATTGCCGGTGGAGCAAGAGCCCTCCTGGATGGATGCCTACATCCGATATCTGATTGACGGTACTCTCCCAGAGAACCCCGCTGAGGCCAGGCTACTCAGGCAGAGGGCCCCGAGGTTCTTGATGATGGATGAGAAGCTTTATCAGAGATCATTCTCATACCCGGTCCTTAGGTGCGTGGGACCGGCTGAATCAGATTACATCCTCCGGGAGATCCATGAAGGCATCTGTGGGAGTCACCTGGGGGCAGAGCCCTAGCTTACAAGGCCCTGCGGCAGGGGTACTTCTGGCTAATAATGAAGGAGGACATGGTCGAGCTCATTAAGAGATGTGATAGCTGTCAGCATCACGCTAATATCCAGCGACAGCCGACGTCTCAGTTAACCCCCTTAGTAGCACCCTGGCCCTTCGCCCAGTGGGGTATGGATATCCTGGGACCATTTACCCCGGCCTTCGGACAGCGAAAGTTCCTCTTGGTGGCCGTGGATCACTTCACCAAGTGGGTTGAAGCCGAGGCCCTTGCTAAGATCAGAGAGCAAAGTGAGATCCTTCTTTTGGAAGTCCATCATATGTCGGTTCGGGCTACCGCACACCCTGGTCACTGATAATGGCCGGCCGTTTGACAATGCGCCCTTCCGGGAGTTCTGCTCCGAGCTAGGCATCCGTCAGAGGTTCACTTCCGTCGGGCACCCTCAGATCAACGGGGCGGTTGAGGTGACTAATCGGATCATTCTACAAGGGCTGAGATCTCGGCTAGATGACTATAAGGGTGATGGGTGGAGGAGCTCCCCAACGTGCTATGGGCCTACCACACAACGCCGCGAGCCCTCACCGGCGAGACCCCATTCATCTTAGTCTTTGGATCCGAAGCCGTCATCCCGATGGAGGTTGGCTCACCAAGCCCTCGGGTGGAATCATACAGCGAGGAAGGCAACCCAGACCAGCTGCGAGCCAACCACGACCTGGTGGAGGAAGTGCGAGACCGAGCGCGACTTCGGATGGCGATCTACCGGCAACGGGCCGCCAAATATTACAACGCCCGTGTGCGCCCCAGAACTTTCTTGCCAGGGGACCTATCCTTTGACGGGCTGAGGTCTCGAAGCCGGCAGAGGGAGGCAAGCTAGCTCCAAATTGGGAAGGACCCTATCGGATCGCTGAGACACTTCGCCACGGAGCTTACAAGATTGAAGAGCTCGATGGGAAGCCACTCCCTAGGACATGGAATGCAGATAACCTTCGCTGGTACTATCAGTAATGCATTCCTCCTCTCACATCAAATATCGTGCCTATATCCATTTGGGTTTTCGTCCCTCATTTTATATTAACAAATTTCAATTTTAGCTCCTGAGTTCTTTTCACCTAAAGCCCTGGGCCAGCCAGGCATGAAGCCCGACACCCGTCGGCACTTAAAGCCCTGCACCAGCCAGGCATGAAGCCCGATACCTATCGGCACCTAAAGCCTTGGGCCAGCCAGGCATAAAGCCCGACATCCGTCGGCACCTAAAGCCCTGGGCCAACCAAGCATGAAGCCCGACACCCGTCGGCACCTAAAGCCTTACAGTAGCCAGGCATGAAGCCCGACACCCGTCGGCACTTAAAGCCTTGCACCAGTCAGGCATGAAGCCCGACACCCGTCTGTAGGGAGAAATAGTCTCCGAGGCATGCATATTTTTAAAAATTGATAACTATTATCATTGCGGAAATTAAAAGATTACATATTAATCTATCTAATATGCATCAAGATCATATCTTTGCCTATATATTCAGGGTCGTTTGATCTAAAATATGCATATAAAAACATCAAAATCATATCTTGATCTTCAAGATGACTAGTCACACTATTATCTTGAAGCCTGCCTTAAGATCTAGGGATCAAATCACTTACCTTAAGAACAGTAGGTAAATCCTTATTTCTCTGTAGCCGTTCAATCGTCCGGCCTCTAGTATCGTCCACGCGAAGCCCCGAATGATCAGATTTCCGGGAGTGCTAGCTCGCGGAAAAATAGCTTTGCTGATCTTGAATCCTCTCACTTGAATCTTCCTCCAAGATCCACCAGGCTTCCGCTAACACCAGAATCACCAGGATTTTCTATTCTAACATTTAGAATTACAATCCACGACAATTTAGAATTACAATCCATGACAAATCGTGTATTGTTGTTCTATTTTTTGTTATGTGTTCTCTGGTGAGGGAATGCCCTCTATTTATAGTCTCGATTTAGCCTTGACATTTAATTCTGACATTAAGAATCCATCGTTTGGCAAAAGCAAAGAGACGCCGAAGGCGCGGCGCTTGGTTTAATTCCGACGTTCGGAGAAAACCAAGGAGTCGCGGCGTTTGGTTTAGTTCCATCGTTCGGAGAAAACCAAAGAGACGAGGGATAAATACGACATTCGGTAAATAAATGTCATGCATTAAATTCTATCTCATGAGATGATATTTTAGCTATCTCATCATATGAGATCCATATTCGAGAGGTTTGGGTTCTGATCTGAATTTATTTGACTTAACCCACATAGATCATGGTCCAAGCCCAAATCAAATTTGGCTAGTCCTGAATCTATTTAAATTCAAATCAAGTCTAATTTCAAATCAATATTTGAAATTGACTTGTCCTTCTAATAGACTTAAACCAAATTGAATCTTATTCAATTGTACTTAACCCAATTGAGATAATTCAATCAATCAAATTGATTAATTAAATCATATACGATTCTCAATCGTTGATCAGCAAATAGATCATCCTAGAAAACTTCTATGCGTGTGACTCTCTAGGTTCGAACCTAAGCCGGTAGCATAGAAACAACTTTCTATACTAATCGATGTACCCATCTAGCAATGGAACCCGACGTCCGGATAGGTCAAAGAGTTGCCGAGCAAACTCCAAGGACCCTAAGAAACAGTTACCATATAATTCATCCTCTTGACCACAAATTCTGTTCTTTCTTTCAACTACACGTTTTGTTGTGGAGTCCTAGGGGCTGAAAAGTTATGATTAATTCCATTTTCAGTGCAGAAATTTTTCAAATAAGTGGTTTTCAAATTCTGTTCCATGATCACTTCTTAGAGATACTATAGTAGTGTTTTTCTCATTTGTGACTTTCTTGAAAAATTTCAGGAACATCGAGAAAGTCTCATCTTTGTGAGCTAAAAACATTACCCAAGTATATCTAGAGTAATCATCTACAATCACTAGGCCATATTTCTTTCCTCCTAGACTTGTAGTTCTAGTTGGTCCAAATAGGTCCATGTGAAGTAGCTCTAGTCCCCTAGAAGTTGAAACAATATTTTTAGATTTAAATGAACTTCTAGTTTGTTTTCCAAGTTGACATGCATCACATATTTTATTATCTTCAAACTTTAATTTAGGTAAATCTTTAACTAAATCCATTTTAATTAGTTTTGAAATAAGGTGTGTGCTTGCATGACCTAATCTACGATGCCACAACCAACTAATATCATTAATGTTAGCATTATCAGAAATTAGGCAATGACTACTCTTAGAAGTTTTGTCTGTGTCAACTAAGTATATATTGCCAAACCTATATCCAGTAAAAAACAATGCTATCATCAATAGAATTAGTTACAGTGCATAAAGAAGATTAAAAGAAACATTAAAGTTTTATCACATAATTGGACTTATGCTAATTAGATTATGCTTCAAACCATTAACATAAAGTACATCCNGTCAACTAAGTATATATTGCCAAATCTATAACCAGTAAAAACAATGCTATCATCAATAGAATTAGTTACAGTGCATAAAGAAGATTTAAAAGAAACATTAAAGTTTTTATCACATAATTGACTTATGCTAATTAGATTATGCTTCAAACCATTAACATAAAGTACATTATCAATTACTATAGATGGAGTTATGCGAACTTTACCAAGGCCCAAAATTTGACCTTTACCGTTATCGCCAAATGTCACAACTCCACCAACATTTTCTTCTAGGGTGATGAATTCCTCTTTGTCACCCGTCATATGTCTTGAGCAGCCGCTATCAAGATACCACTTCTTGTTTGATCTTTTGGCTACAAGACATTCCTGCAATATCATCAAACTTTATGCTTAGGTACCCAAGCTTTCTTGGGTCCTTCATGGTTAGCAGCAATAAAAATTGTTCCTTTCGGAACCCATATTTTCTTAGTTTTAATATTTAATTTCTTGTTGTTTAAGGTTTTACATTCAAGGATTTGTGACCTTTTTCATTACATTTAAAACAAGTTATATTACCTTGGTTGGCTTTTACAAAAATATTCTTTAGTGATTTCTGTTTTCTTAATGTGTTATATCCTAGCCCAGCTTTGTCAAAAACAGCCTTTTGACTATCTAGAATCATGTTAATTTAGTTGAGCTTAAAGTAAATTTCTCAACAATGTCCTTATATTTTTTACATCTTTCTTAAGAGATTGCTTTTTCTTTAATTTCTTTCAGATTTTAGCTGAGTTCTTTTCTATTAAGAGAAGTTTCTTCTTTATCTTTTAAATCTTTAAGTAGGTTTTCAGATTTTCAAAACTTTATATTTCTTTTTCAAAACTTTAAAATCAATCATCAATTCATTAAAGCTTCAAACATTTCATCAAATGTAAATTCATCATCGGAGGTTTCGGAACTTACCTCATCATTGTCGTCGTCGTTGGCCATGAAGCAAATATTTGCAACCTCTTTTGTTCTTCTTCTTCGGAAGAAGATTCATTGCTGTCAGTCCATGTTGCAACATATGCCTTCTTCTTTTTCTTGAAGGTCTTTTTCAATTGTGGACAATCATATCGATAATGCCCCGGTTTCTTACACTCATAACAGATCAAGGGGTCTTTCTCTTTGTCCTTGTCCTTATCTTTCTTTTCCTTTTCCTTTTCTCCTTCCATTTTATTTCCAAATTTTCGTTTTTGGAAGGGTTTCTTTTTCCTCAAAAATCTTCTGAACTTCTTGGCCAAGAGAGCAGTTTCATCATTATCTTCATCACTATCATCACTGCTGCTCTCTTCCAATTTTTGCAGCCTTTAGAGCAATGTTTTCTTCTTTTTAGTTTCCTCCTCAATATGCTGCCTCATTGTCAATTCGTGGGTCATGAGAGATCCTAGAAGCTCCTCTAAGGGTAGTGCATTGAGGTCTTTGGCTTCTTGGATTGCTGTGACTTTTGCTTCCCACGATCTTGGCAATGACCTGAGTATTTGCGAACAAGATCAGCATTAGTATAAACTTTTCCTAAACTTTTCAAACCATTCACAATATCGGTGAATCTAGTGAACATGCATGTGATGGTTTCAGTTTGTTCCATTGTGAACAATTCATATTTATGAACCAAAATATTTATCTTTGATTCTTTTACTTGGTTTGTTCCTTCATGTGTAACTTCCAACCTATCCCATATTTCTTTAGCGGAATTACAAGTAGAGATGCGGTTGAATTCATTTGAATCTAAGGAACAATATAAGATATTAATGGCTTTGGCATTAAGTTGAGCCATTCTCCTATCATTATCATTCCAATCCCTTTCGGGCTTTGGAACAATAGTGCCATCAATAAGGTGTGTGGGTGTACTAGGTCCATTTAATATAACACCCCAAAGCTCATAATCAGAAGCTTGAATGAATATCCTCATTCTAGCTTTCCAATAAGAATAGTTTGAGCCATTAAAAAGTGGAGGTCTATTCGTAGAATGACCTTCAGCAAAACTAGAACCACTTTGTGTTGCCATAATGACCTTTAGCTCTTGATCGTGAGATCAAACTCTAAATGAGCACTGCTCTGATACCAATTGTTGGCCCAGATGGCAACCCAAGAGGGGGGGGGTGAATTGGGTTCTTAAAAAATTTAAGACTTTTAAACAATTTAAATTGAGATGTGCAAGTGAAAGGATTAACTAATAAGCAAAGCACAAACACAAGTATATGAGAGATAGAGAAGAGACAATTAGCACGGCAAACACAAGATATTTTATAGTGGTTCGGTGCAACCAACACCTACGTCCACTCCCAAGACTCACTTGGGTCCACACTATAATCTCTCTAGATTACAGCCGAGTTGTTTTCCAAGTCACAACTCAAACTTGTTGTTTTTCCGGGATCACAACGAACCCAGCCGATTTTACACGGGCTCACCGGCACCAAACCCAAACACAAGCTATACCTAGCTTGTACCGAGGTTTAACAACCTCCTCTAGTTTAATCCCTCAGATTAAACTAGACACAAATAAATAAAATGAGTTTAATTACAAGCAGCTCCTTTTTGAGCAGATATTTCAAAATAAAATTGAGTTTAGAAAAGCCTGAATATTTAAGCTTGAGAGCTGGCTTGGCTTCTTTGGTTTCCTTCCTTCAACTCCTCTTGATGTTGAATCAGGCCTCAGCACCGATTCTTCACAGATTTGAGCTTTGGAGTTGGGTTGAAGCTTTTTCCCCTTTTTCTTGAATGTGGAAGATCTTTGATTTGCTCTTGAAAGCGTTGGATCTCCTCTTGAATCTTTTGTAGAATGTAGCTCTGGAGTGCACGAATCTCACTCTTGGATTTCACTCCTTTTGAATCTCTCTTCTTGAGCTAAAAGATTTTTCAATAACACTCTGTTTTTCCTCTTTTCAATTTCTTTTCTCTCTTTTTGATTTTCTCTTCTTTTTGATTTGAAAAGGCTCCTCTATTTATAGATCTGAAAAATATAGCCGTTAGAAACAAGGAAAAATAGCCGTTATTCAAAAATCTAACCGTTGGAGCTGATGTGTCAACTCAAAAATTTCCGCCCAGATTTCGGGGAGTCGGCTCGGGACTGTGCGAGTCGGCTCGAGCAATCGAATCCAGAACGCACCAAAAAGTGAGTCTCCAGGGGTCGACTCGTGAAAATCTGGGAGTCGACTCGTGACTTTCAGGGGTCGACTCGCGAAAAGCTGGGAGTCGACTCGAGAGGCACTCAAAAATGAGTCTTTCTGCCGTCTGAGTCGAGTCGGCTCGCACAGTCATGAGTCGGCTCGAGAAAGTTCAGGGGTCGACTCGGAAACTCTCGAGTCGGCTCGGGACTGATACAAAAATCAGAAAACATTCTGATTTGCTTTGAAAATCATCCCAACCAACTTTGAAATATAAATATGACTTAGATAATGTTGTTTAACAGTAATGCTCAATTTCAAGGCATTTCATTAAGTCATTGATCTTTAAAAGATTGGTATAGAAAATCATTTTTGAATTCATAAGTATAGCTCACTGAAACATATATTCAATTGATTCAAGAAACTCATTATATTTTTAATAGTTCATAGTTTCCAATTTGAAATTGCTCATAGTAAGATTTTCATTGATTGACTTATCATGTTCATAGCCTTTTAGAAAGTAAAGCAATGTCTTTTGGAAATCATCAAAATCAATAAGTTGGGGCAATTATGTTTCAATAATTTCTCAACATTCCCCAAACAATTCTTAGTATTCAGTTTTGCCCCATGTACCTCTTCAGCAGGCATGAAGTGCCTCTACTGAAAGTTCTGGTTAGGTCCAACCATTAAATGATATAATCAGTGTAACCTATCAATAGACAACCAAGCCCGAGTGAAGCTCGGCTCACCTGACTGTTTATTTAATAGTTACGCTGACTTATCATATAATGAATGATAATTTCGATGGTTGACAAGCACCAGGCATGGAGTGCCTCCAATGATTATCAAGACATCGGACTCATTATCACCCACCTTAATGGGAGGCTATGATCTAGTTATCATATAACTATTTCATTTTAAGGATCCAATAATTTTAGAGGATTTTAATAATATGAAGATAAATTGACTAATCAAGTTCTCCCACTGAATCTATGAAATCGGTAGAATGAAACAAGATTAAGTCGGGTTAAGTGGCACCTAATCAGTCATACTGATATCCTTACAGGCATGGGTCAACCCGAATCAGGTAAATAATCTGAATCATAAATGGTTCACCACAATGACCAGGTAAGAGAGATCGAGGGAGGGATATGCCATTAACTCGTTAAGACGCATCAATACGAGTAGCTCCCAATTAAAAACCATTCGATCATTGATCCTAGAGCAACTTGCCATCCCACCTTTACATCATATGGTTAACCAATTCTGATTTGACCATATAATAGATTCATGCTCAACCACGGAGCCTAATCTACTTCCATTTGGTTTAATCAAAGAGAAGGACTTGATCAACTACAACTATTGTTTGATTTAGAGCATTCTTAACCTAATCTAATTAGATTTGAACAAATACTCTTTTAGTCCAGTTGATTTAAACCTTAGAGTCTAACCCTTTATGGACCCAATTTAGCTAACCCAAATGATTTAATATATTTCATGTTAACATGTCATATATTTCAATCCAGCATAATGTTACTACTCATAATTCCTATATTTAGATCATATCTAAAAAAAATTATGAACTAATATTTGACATTCAAATAAAACTCTCATAAATATTTGTATGTTTTATAACATAGACATCATGCCATCATATATCATATCTATGTTTTTATACTAAACATGCAAATATTATGGTTTTATACAACATCAATATGTATCAAATATAAAATATCTTTTGAGAGTGTGTGTTTTGATGCCAAAGCATAATTTAAATTTTCTTTAAACAAAGCATCAACGATAAAACAATCGCACGACAATATGTCATAGAATACCTCATTGAATGGGTAATTCGGATTTTCAATCCACTTGTGACCATATGGCCTTGTGATAAGTTTTAGCCGTAATTACACAATTAATGAGAATATTAATTTACATGCAATAAATTAGATCATTAACGAAACCATGGCTCTGATACCATTTGTAGAAAGAAATAGTCTCCGAGGCATGCATATTTTTTAAAAATTGATAACTATTATCATTGCGGAAATTAAAAGATTACATATTAATCTATCTAATATGCATCAAGATCATATCTTTGCCTATATATTCAGGGTCGTTTGATCTAAAATATGCATATAAAAACATCAAGATCATATCTTGATCTTCAAGATGACTAGTCACACTATTATCTTGAAGCCTGCCTTAAGATCTAGGGATCAAATCACTTACCTTAAGAACAGTAGGTAAATCCTTATTGCTCTATAGCCGTTCAATCGTTCGGCCTCTAGTATCGTCCATGCGAAGCCCCGAATGATCAGATTTTCGGGAGTGCTAGCTCGCAGAAAAATAGCTTTGCTGATCTTGAATCCTCTCACTTGAATCTTCCTCCAAGATCCACCAGGCTTCCGCTAACACCAGTATCACCAGGATTTTCTATTCTAACATTTTAGAATTACAATCCACGACAATTTAGAATTACAATCCATGACAAATCGTGTATTGTTGTTTCATTTTTTGTTCTGTGTTCTCTGGTGAGGGAATGCCCTCTATTTATAGTCTAGATTTAGCCTTGATATTTAAATCTAACATTTAAGAATCCATCGTTTGGCAAAAGCGAAGAGATGCCGAAGGCGTGGCGTTTGGTTTAATTCCGACGTTCGGAGAAAACTGAGTCGCAGCGTTTGGTTTAGTTTCATCGTTCGGAGAAAACCAAAGAGACGAGGGATAAATCCGACGTTAGGTAAATAAATGTCATGCATTAAATTCTATCTCATGAGATGAGATTTTAGCCATCTCATCATATGAGATCCATATTCGAGAGGTTTGGGTTCTGATCTGAATTTATTTGACTTAACCCACATAGATCATGGTCCAAGCCCAAATCAAATTTGGCTAGTCCTGAATCTATTTAAATTCAAATCAAGTCTAATTTCAAATCAATATTTGAAATTGACTTGTCCTTCTAATAGACTTAAACCAAATTGAATCTTATTCAATTGTACTTAACCCAATTGAGATAATTCAATCAATCAAATTGATTAATTAAATCATATACGATTCTCAATTGTTGATCAATAAATAGAGCATCCTAGGAAACTTCTATGCATGTGACTCTCTAGGTTCGAACCTAAGCCGATAGCATAGAAACAACTTTCTATACTAATCGATGTGCCCATCTAACAATGGAACCCGACGTCCGGATAGGTCGAAGAGTTGCTGAGCAAACTCCAAGAACCCTAAGAAACAGTTACCGTATAATTCATCCTCTTGACCACAAATGCTAAGGATGGCTTAAGAGCCTGTCAACTCTAAATAGCAAATCCATAAAGTGATTTCAACTTTAGTGATCATGTGACTTTCACATGAAGTGCCTTGGCCAAGGTCTTGCTAAATTGAAACACAAGCATTTCTCCTTTTAATGGGATAGGTCAAATTCCATCTTGATCCACAACTGACTACCACAAGTACTTGACTACACCCAGTAACCTTTCGTAGCTGGATTAGACATCCAGGTGGTCCGGCACCTAAGTACAATGAGTTTCTTGTAAGCCACTGGTTGTGTTCTTCAGGTCTGAAGGATACTTATACCTATATCTTCTCGGATTAGCTCTTGACAGCAGAGTATCCAGAAATGAGTCACGTTCGGTGAAATGTACTCCTACACTTTCACCTATATGTCATACCAGTGTCTCTACACTCCTTGGTTAAGAGGATAACCAATAAATATGATATACAACGTCCTATAATTGATAGTACTATGGCCCTGTCATAGTATATCATTTGGTCGCAAACTCTTTTAAGGACCTTCTAAGATAAATCCTCCTTTATCGTGAGGAAGATCCTAAGGGCTTCATTACTTTCAGGAGTAATAAGAAGATGTTCTTGTAATGAATTAACTGCCAAATAACTTTTATTAATATATCAATTTATATACAATTTACATCAGCACAATCATCAAATGATTGGCTTAGGATACAATTCCCAACATTTTCACGATGAAAAGTTCTGAAGCCGACCTCAATGTTCCCCCAGGGACCCGATCCCACTCGGCAACAAAGTTGTGGGCTTGCTCACAACGAGTAGACGAATATAATTACCCCACTGGGACCAATACAGCCCTATCGGGAGTCCTACAAAGACGGCCTAAGTAGGAGACTACTTTGAGCTAGGTATTTGGAGCAAAGTATTCGGATTTTTCAAAGAATCATTTTCATTACTTGGTGAATGTTTACAAAATGTCAACCAAGTCGGACTTTAATAAAAAAAAGAAAGTATATAAGTATGAATGATTAGGGCTCGGCCGGCATGGACTCATCGTCAGCTACCCTCGGTGCCGTGGATTACCCCTCAGGCTCCTCATCTAGCTCGATGCCCTCGATGCTCGAGAGGCCGAAGGCCTTAGCCACCTTTTCTTTACCATCCTGGAAGCCCTGGAGGTAAAGGTCGGCGGAGGCCTCAGCCAACTCATCCGCAAAGCTAGCGGACTTTCAGAAGTCATCCACCGCTTCGACGGACCTCCTCTCGATAGCCATTGCCCTCACCTCAGCGGCTGTTGCCCTTTCTTCGATGATGGTGGCCGTTTCCTTTGCCCTTCAAACTGTGGCCTCCCCCTTCGCTGCCCAAGTGTCGGCCATCCTTGCCACTTCCTCTGTGTTCTTGGCCCTCTCCTCGGCCACTTTCACTTCGATGGAGAGGGCATTGATTCGGAAGTCTCTGGCGGTGATGACCCCTATGGCGGCTCCCAGCTGCTCCATGGCCACCCGGGCGCGCTCGACCTCGACAGCCACCCGGTGCTCGGTCTCCTCGAGCTCTTTGGCTCGTTTGGTCCGTACCACCTCCAAGGCTTCCTCTGCCCTCTCGGCTCAGGTTCGGGCATTGGCAGCCTCCTGCTGGGCCTAACAGAGGATGACCTCACCTTGGTCGAGAACTTTCCTTATGGCGACCAGGGAGTTTACCGACTGCATCAAAAATATTGTCAGCACAATACACACAAATCTTAAATTCTTGTAAGGTGGAGCACTTACCCAAATGTGGGCCATGAAGGCTTTTTTGAAGAAGCCCAAGGCCCCCTGCCGGTGGAGCTCCCCCTGAAACTCGGGCAGGCAGATCTGGGAGATCAGCCACTCTGTCCGACCACCATGGTTCATCACTGAAGGCCGGGAGGGGATTGCCTTTGCCTCGCCCCCCACTGTAGTCTTGGCGAGTCCGAGCGCCATAGGTGCTATGCCAGAGGCTGACGGCATCTCCACCGACGGCCCTACTGTCGTTGGGTGGTCCCCACTCACCCGCTCCCCCATGAATGGGCCCTTGTCCGGGGTCAGCCCTACTTCTGTTTGCATCGATTCGACGACCGAGATGGTGGGCTCTGTCAGTGCGGTGACCGCCTCAACTCTCGCCCCCTTCAGGGGAGTGTCGGCTGTAAGGTCGATTGCGGGGCTGGGCACTCGATCCCCCTATGACTTGCGCTCCAAGGGAGGGGGGGGACCGTGCCGAGGACCAGCTCGGAGTTCAGATTTGCTACCTCCCACTCGGCCCCTCGATGCCTTCGAGGGCTCTCTTCCTCTTCACTATTGCTCTCCTTGCGACGTGAATCGGTATCTTCATAACTGCACAAGTCAATGGCCGAGGTGTGAGCACCAAAAAAAAAAAGAGGAAAAAGAAACAAATCAAAGATTGGGAGGGGCCTGCAGCTGCTCATCGCTGCTCGAGGAGACGCCCATGAGCCGGAGATTCTCCTCCAACAAGAGTTGATTATAGTGGGGGACCATGGCAATCAGCAGCTGCCCAAGCGCCTCCTTGTCCCTCGGGGCCACTGACTGATCCCTGTTCGGCCTTGTGTCCGGGTCTCCTCACCTTGGCCTCACCCCATCAAGGTCAGCAAAAAAGAAGCAGGTCTTCCACCCCTTAACAAATGAAGGCAGGCCTAGTTTAAGGGTTCGACCGAGTCTGGGCTGGAATAGCCATCGTCAGGTGTCGGCTCCAGAATACTGTGTGTGTCGGCTCCAAGATGCTCAAAAAACAAGCATTCTGTCCCCGCATCGGAGTCGGCTCCAGACACTGTAAGTGTCGACTCCGAAACTCTGGGTGTCGGCTCCGAAACTCTAGGTGTCGGCTCCGGACCATATCAAAAATCAGAAGAATATTTGATTGGCCATGGGGTCGGCTCCAGGAATTCTAGGTGTCGACTCCAGATTCTGAAACTTTGAAACAATTGAGATTTGCAATTGATTCAAAACTCATTTCTTAATACCTTTAAATCGATCAAATATTTTTAAGTGCTGAAACATTTGTCAAATCCATTAGTAATCAAATAAATATACTCAATTCCTTTATTAATCATCAAAATCAATAATTGGGTCAACAGAAAGAATTCATGATAATTTGTTGGCCTGATGCGAATAAATGCCATGTAAAATAGCATGTCCCATGTAGATAAAGAAAGTTTTGCTCTCATAAGTAATGGTCTTGCAATCAGTTGGATCCGTTTGATAAGCGATTCCACAAGACCATTTTGAGTATGGATATATGCTATAGGATGTTCAACAGTGATTCCAATAGCAATACAATAATCATTGAATGCTTAGAAATAAATTCACCAGTATTATCAAGGCGTATTGTCTTAATAGGATTATCTAAAAAATGAGGGCATAGTCGAATTAATTGAACTAGTAGTCTCACAAACGCAAGGTTATGAGTCGATAATAAGCATACATATAACCATCTAGTTAAAGCATTAATTAAAATCATGAAATATCTAAATGGTCCATTTGGTGGGTGAATAGGCCTACCAATATCACCATGCATGTGTTTTAGAAATCCAAGAGATTTAGTATTGATTTTAGCCATTGCCTAATAATTAATTTGCCTTGAGAGCAAGCAGCATATGAGAATTAATTTGGTCATAATATTTTATAAATCTTCAATGAATGCCCAAATGAATTCTCTATAATTCTTCGCATCATAATTGAATCGGGATGATCCAACCGGTTATGCCAAATTATAAAATTATTTTGATTAGTAAACTTTTGGTTTATTATAGCATATGCTTCAATTATGCTTATATTTGTGTAGTATAGACCAGAGGAAAAAGCAAGCAATTTTTTTAATACACATTTCTTGCTTGAGATCATACTTGTAATGCACATATACTTAATATTGTCTTCATTAGTTATCTCAATGTGATATCCATTTCTGTGAATATCTTTAAAGCTCAATAAATTTCTTTGAGACCTTTCAGAATATAAGGCAACATCAATTATGAATTTTGTTCCTTCAGGCAAAATGATATGGGCTCTTTCATAGCCTTCAATCAATTTTGTACTACCACAAATTGTAGTGAAATTTGTTGCATGCATTCTTAAGTAGGAGAAGTATTTCATATCTTTAAGTATAGTGTACATTGTAGCACTATATACGAGGCACAAATTATTGTTGTCGATAAAGGATCCTACTCGAGATAATTTCATTTTCTTCATGGAAAGAATGATATATAAGTGAAATACAAATTAGAATACAAGATATATAAAGACATAAAAACTAAAAATCACAATTCATCATTGCATCAGTTTTCTTAAAACAAACATATGTATAATAAGATATTATTTTATTTCATAGTATTATTTAATAACGTAGGCATTCTTAAAATTATCCTTATACATTCATGCTATTAATTAGACAGCATTATTTTCTTCTTGTTGGATGAAGAAATCAGCAACATCCAGATCATCAAATCCAGTATCAGAAGGGCCACATTTAGAAACAAAAATTTATTTTCATCTTTTTCTCATTCTATTTCAATGACTCTTAATAAAGTTCGACGAGGTGTTTTGGCGTGCAACAGGTACGTGATCAATGACCCTTCATTCCACAACGATAGCATAAGTTTTTCATCAAATTTTTACTTAAGTCCCATTTGCCTTTCTCAATTTTCTTCTCATTTTTCTCCGCGGTGAGAAGGTATTTTAACATGACCACCACGATAACCAAAACGTCCTTGACTACATCTGCGTCTGCGGCCACATCCATGACCACGCCTTTGTTTATAAAATTGATATGCAGTTGCATTCACTTCAGAGAATGGTGCAAAGCCAGTTGGACTGGTTTCATGGTTTTTCATCAAAAGTTCATTATTTTGTTCAGCCACAAGAAGATAGAAAATTAGTTTAGAATATTTTCTAAAACTCTTTTCATGATATTGCTGCTACAGGAGCAAATTAGAAGCATGAAAAGTGAAAAAGGTTTTTTCCAGCATATCCTCATCAGTTACTTTTTCTCCATATAATTTCAACTGAAAAGTGATTCTGAACATAGCTAAATTGTATTCACTTACTTCTTATAATCTTATAAACATAAGTGCATCCAATCATAACGAGCCTTGGGAAGAATGACTATTTTTTTGTGGTCATAACGCTCTTTTAGGCTGTGCCAAAGATAAAGGGATCTTTTACCATTAAGTATTCAGCTTTCAATCCCTCGTCAAAGCAGTGTCACATAAAGATCATTGCTTTTGCTTTGTCCTATTTGGATCATAGTTGTCAAACCCAGCTCGAACATTGACCCGACCAAGGGCTTCTTGAGTCATCGGATCACTGGTTGAACCATCAATCAATTATTTTAATATAAAATATATTTATACTAATAAAAATTAATTTTTAATAAAAAATTAGGATTAACATAATAATAAAACCCATGACCCCATCCGATTCAGGCTGGGTTGACTGATTCACGGGTGAACCAATTGGGTTGACCGGGTTATTCTGGATCACTTACACATCCGGTTTTATGTTAGAACTGGACCGGCTTGGCCTCCGGGTCCCGGTTCAATCGGTCCAACTGGCTGGTTCAGTCCGGTTCTAACAACTATGGGTTGGATGCCTCATTACCATCTTTAATTTATCACTAAGGGCATTAGCCTCCAGATGGATTTTAGCATCAAGTATTCATGATAGATAATTTTTGCTCGTGATATATAGTGCCACAAAATCAAGTTTTGTCAAATTTGCCACAACATTACTATCAAAGCACACAAAATAAGTTAGTACACAATCTTTTATTGAAATAAAAATTGTTTTAAATTTATTGAGGACTAGAGACAATTATATATATATATATATATATATAGTTGCAACTAAGAGAAAAAAAATATTAAAAAATAATAATTGACTAGATGTGCAAATAACTTGCATAAACGTAAATAATATTTACCTCAATAATAGTTTCTTCAATAAATATAGAATGATGAGGTAGAGACTCGTGCTGATAATGTGTTATATAATTAAAGAGCAATAATAGAACAAAGAGACTATAAAGTATTGGAATGTGTTTTCTTCCATTCGGCTATCTTAAATACAATGCATATGAAAAAGACGTTATCAAAATTAATAAGAATTTACATGGATAATAGACATAACCTTTCCTTGGACACCATCTTTATTGGTAGATATATCGTGACATAACCTCCTCTTGAAATACCAATAGATATCCATTTTATTGGTAGTATTATAAAACAAAATAGATAAATTAAAAATAGATCATGCCGATTTATCTAAATCATAAAATATAAAAGTTGGACTTAATTTTAAATTTCTGACGTCGTTAACGAACAAGTTACAATCAAATTATGCAGCAACATCATCACTCGACCTTGCATTAGTCATGTCGATTTAAATACAGCTAACCATATCCTGGTTACCCAGCTGAGCTGAAGTTTGTTGGTTGTATCTAACCATTCAAGACTTGCATTAAAAAAATTTGGTTTTAGATTGCGGTAGAAAATCGGCTGAAATAGCTCAGTTTAAAAGAATTCTTCTCTTTATTTTAGCATACCTGAATCGTGGTTTATGTCAGTTAATTTTTTCAATTTATTATGTCTAATGGCATGATTTGAGATTCTAATTTGAATTATAATTTATAGCAAGAACATATGCCCATCATTATTATAGTCTCATGTTTTAAGAAGTTTGCATCAAAAGCATTGGATCCATATCAGCAATGAAGTATGCTAATTTATGTAGTCAGTAAATATTAAAATATTTATGTTTGAAATTATATTTTTCGTGGGTGGCAACTCGCGGTGAGCTCCCGAGCCCGGCAGTGGCGGAGCAGAAGCGAGAGCGGTCGGCGGAGAAGGGCTGGAGGCGAGAGACGATGCAGTCCTCCTTGCTGCTGCCGTGGCTGAGGTCCTCCGACGGCGGCGGCGGCCTCTTGTTCCCTTCCCGGACTCCCCTCGCCTTCGTTGGCCTCTGGGGTTGGGCTGGCGGCCGGGGCCGCCGGTCAGCCGACCGGACTGGCCCCGTGCCGGTGGTGGGAGCAGGGCCGGTTAACGGTGGGGAGAGAGACCATTACGCTGTCCTTGGCCTCTCCCGGAGCGCCTCCACCACCGACATCAAGCGAGCCTATCGCCTTCTCGCTAGAAAGGTCTCGCCTTTCTTGTTCCTTCTCATTTATTTTATCTCATTTGCTTTTGTTGATGGACATCCTATCGGGATAGTTCCAAATTTTCTTGTATTTCTTACTTTATGAACGTCTAATTGTTCTTCATTGATCATTGCATGGGACTCTAGAATTCTTTTACTTGGATACATGTTTTTGTTTCACACTAATACAATTTTAATCTCGAGAGTAGTAATCGATTTTCATTCTGATCTTCAGCTATATTTCTTTTCTTTTTTTTATTTGTGAGTAGTTTTTTTTTAGGATAAAAAATGTATCTGGTTACTAGTTTTCCCATGAAGGGAAAATTGGTCAAGGTCAATCTTCTTAGCACAACTAGAAAAATGGTTCCAAATGATTCAACTTACACTAGAGGGGTGGGTTTCTAAGACCTGCTTCCTTGCATGGGACTCATATCAAGTGTATTCTCTCCCTCCAAAAAGTCTAGGCATTATGATGCAAATCATCGCCCTTTGAAACCATGTTGAATACTAGAGGAGCTTAAATCACCAAGTGAGCTTTTGACAAAGCTTAATTTCAGCCAACGATTCATGTGGCATTCGTTTGAATGTATAAAATATGCTGAAGCTTTAACAGATGAGCTGTAAAATACCATCCTTCTGACAATGTCTTCAACTTCTTCATCAAAGGAGCTTCAGAAATATGATTCCAATCCTTTCTAGGAAGGCAAAAACTGCTGGGTTAATGCTAGTGGAATTTGATTGAAAGGAGTAGATGGAGGAAGTTTTGCTCGAGAATAAAAAGAGGATTACATGTGAGCATTCGTCTAGTGGTTAAAATCATGGTCTGAAGTTTCACCAAAATCCTATAGAATATGAAATGCTTTGGTCTCAAACTGAAAAAAATATAAAATTAGACAGTTTCAGAGTTTTGTCCTAAATTGACAAACATATTGGAGCCAAATTAAGTGGATGTATGAGCTACTTGTGCTAATCCTTTGTCCAAGTTTTTATTTCTGTAAAATTCTGTAGGTATTATTTTCGATGTTAAATCTTCTAACATTTTATTCCAAATTATAATTTTTTTGCTTGTTTGAGTGCAAAAGCACCAGCACAATTCAACCAAAAATTATTTTAGTGCATCGTATTTCTTTATATTTTTCTCTAGCTTAAACTCATGCTTTTGGATTTTGCCGTTTTGGAATAGAAACAGTCAAATTGGAGCCAAATCCATGTAAACTGCTGAATTTTAGACTTTTCTGTTCTGGCAAAAACAAAATCAAATCAAATCTGAAACCAAGTTGTTGAACCTTGGTTGGCACTGTACTCTAATACCACCCATGCTCGCTTATTTTAGTCTGGTTAAATTGGGCTAGTTTGCTTGGTTTCCCAATAGCCTTTTTTCTTTTGTCTTTGTTAAAATTGTATTAGTCTTAATACTCAACAAAACTCAACTAAGCCTTAGTTTTGAACTAGTTGGGGTCGGCTGCATGAATTGTTGTCCTCCATTCGGCTCAATTTAGGATCATACTTTTTGAAAGAGGATTGGATTCAAGAAATCAAATGCTAAATTTGGGAGTTAAGTCCCTTTCTCAAGTGAAGTGTGTGTATGCATAATATTTTACTTGAAGGCTTATACAAACTATTCAGTAGTGTTCTCTGCAGATCATTCATGATAAGTGCATGGAACTTAAAGTCAGCTGAGTGATAGCCCAGCGATACACCCCTCTACTTGTGAGGAGGTTTTGGTTTCAAACCTTTGGAGGCATTTCCCAAGCACTTCACCTAGGAAATTCCAAAATGATAGTGCTCAAGTCATTAAATTTTTAATAAACAAATAGAATCTGAAAAAGAAAAGAAATAAAGAAAATAAGAAGACAAGTAGGAAAGAAATATGTCAAACCCACAACAAAAGAAAAAAATATTATTCAAAGATATCAGTAAATTATATAAATTAGTAGCTGTTGATGAACCTTTATTTATGCACACTAACAACCATATAGCAATGTCTTCTTGTTGTAAAAGGCTACTGTCTTACCCAAAATGTTCCTAGAATAGTGCCTAATGCAATTTGATTCAACATAGGACTTCTAATTAATCTGAAAATCTTCTCCTTGAAAAACTACTATTTTTCTTATGTAAATGTGACTTTGCACTTATCTTGAGCAAAAACAAGCAATACAGTCAATGCTAAAACTTGTAGGATTATTTAAGGTTCACCTAAAAATATATCTGAAACTAAAACAGGAAATAAATTTTTTTTTCCTCAAACCAAAAGAATCGCCCATTCTTTTGTTATGAATTACAAAATAAATAAAGCTTGAAAATTCACAGGTAAATGCAGTGTTATAATGTATCTATCCTAGGTGTCCCTGTGCTACTTCAAGGTATGAGATATATGCTAAGATTGGTGGAGGAAGAATACCACAAATTCAAAGTGCACTGGCAGTTTTTTAAGTCATCTTATGTTCTTCAAGCTCTGCTGGTGATCTGTGTGGATGAGTTAGAGGACATGAACAAAAGCAGATCATAGAAGACAACGTGAGAAGGCATTGAAGCAATGGATAGGGACTAGAGGGCATAAGCTCTACATGCCAAGAGTACTACTTTCATGCACAGACTGCTGCATGATATGAAAATAAGAGTCTAACATGTGCACATACTTCAAGTCAATTAATCAACCATTTAAAGTTGCAAATATCCGGAGGTCTTGGATATGATAAGAAGCGTTATGATTGAATTTATGGAGAACTATCACTGGAGGGCTACTTTCCTTTATGCAGTTTCATTTTATCCTTAGATGCATTTTATTTTCCTTTTTATTTAAGTTTTTGGAAACATATTAAGAATCTTTTTGAACTTGGCTGCGGTGTGTTCTTGGTATACGTCATGCAGCAATTTGTTTGAGTTTATGTCGGCAATAGCATGCATGCTTAACTTTGTTTTAAGCTGATAGATTCATTCAAATGAGTATTTCACATGTTTAAACAAGATATTCTTGTCTTGTCAGCACAATCAAAAGCAATTAAATGGAAAGAGGGGGTTCGGAGTGTACCTTTGTATACCTTATGGAAGGATTGAAATCCTGGGCATACAGCTACGTGGTGGCTGGTACATATGTTATCAACCATACAAACCAGATTGAAGTTGGGTTAAGTTTAAGGTAGAAATGAGCAAGCTTGGTAACACCCCCACTTGACATTTGTGTGCATGCTGAACAGAAGATCTTTATGTAACATCAGTTTACCACAATAAATGAAGTTGGTAACTTAAATCTGATGCATCTAGTTAGTGAAGCACTCATGTTATAGCTCTATCTTAAAATCAAAGAAAAAACATTTTTAGCAATTCAATAAGTTGTTTTGGGTAGTTTTTGTACTAAAATTGGCCCTTGCCCTCCCAAACCATTACTTGGTGCAGTTGAAACTCGGTTTCTCAGATCTGCTGGGGTTGGAACAATTTGGATTGAGGTAGGCCAAGCTTGGGTTAAAGTTTTTTTGTAACCATGTGATCGCTGTCGTTGGCGGTCAAAAATAAAACCTACTCACTACTATAGCTAGTGGTGAATCAGGATCGTATCCTCGGGGATCAAGGGCAATTATTTCACGAAAGAGAAAAAGAAAATTTATCTATAAAGGATTATATTAAGAATAGCGGTTATTAAAAGATAACAACTAATTAATTAATGAAATTCAAATAGCAGGAGAAGCAACCCGGGAATCCGAATCCACCATGCAAACAGGTTTTATCTTCTTTTTTTTAATGTTGCAATAGTAATAATTTTTATAAATTTAAAATTATAATAATTTATCTCTTGTCAGGCACGGACCGTATCAGGAGATCACGATACGTCCGCTTAGAGTATAAACTATCTAATAATTGCAAGGTTAAGTGTCTAATCTATCATACTACAATCTGTCTCTCTTAGGCACGTACCATATCCTAAGATCACGGTACGTCGATAGAGGGTACAGGCCGTGTATGCCAGATCAAAACCTCAATCAGAAAAATAACTCAAATGATATAATAAAGAAGAGCATAATTATTATTGCATAGAAATTAAGAACAAAAAGAAAGATAAAACCTGATTACATGCTTCATCATCCCAAGTTGAAGTAATCTAGCCACGCATTGCTACTGCCAGCATCCCCTCCATAATTTTTCTCTCCCATGCCTAAATACAATAATCTAAATAAAAGAAGAATAAAAAGAGCTTTGTAGAAACTCCTTCTTCCAACTACTGCTTGAGGTCCTCCTTTTATAGAGCTCGTCTAGGGTTTTCTCTTGCCTTAGTTTGCATCAAAAATCATGCGAAATTATCTCTTTCTTCCTTTTTGGGCAAACCGAATCCTGATTTGAGTGTCGTATGCATCATTAGACTTCAAAAATCAAGCTCTTTCCATCTATAGGCTCCTTTCTTGCAAACATCCATAAAAAGTATCAATTCTTAATAAATTTAAAGTAATTAATATTTATTTTAATAGTTAAATTGGGATAATAAATAGACTTATCACACCCCCAACTTAATCATTGCTAGTCCCTTAGCAATGTAATTAAAATAAAATCATGCGTCACTAAAATTCTCTTTTACAAAATTAAATCTAGGCTTAAGGTTGAAAGAAGATAGCCAGTATCACTAACTAAGTATTGAGTTTTTGAAGTAAATTTTGTTGTCAGAACTATCAGAAACTTTCTTAGAGTTCATCTATAGATCTACAGCACTTATGTTTGTGATGGCTAACTTAGCATTTTGGTACTAGTTTGTAAGAAACAATGTTATCTTCGCTTATCACTTACTTTGAGCAACTTTTATACACCCTCAAATTAAGCACATGACCTAAGGTAGCTTTCACACTATATGATATATATTTTTTATTTATTTATTTTTATTATTTTTATTTTTTTAGCGATATCTTTACATTGCCCTTTTTTTGACGCGAACAACAATGCTTACTTAGGTGAAGGTGCCCGGTTACTCAATGGGAAACCAATGTTTAGACTTTATATATATATATAATTTTTTATCAGGCAAGTAGCTCTTTCCTTAAATTCAAGTTTCTTTCATTGGGAGTGTATATCAATTACCAATTTTCAGTAATAATTGAATCTCCAATTGACCTTACAACTAATACCTAATTTACCTCGTCAGTGTGCATGCGCAATGGAAGTGCTAATAGCCTTTATATGATCTAAGTAGGTTACTAAAAGTTTGACCAACTAGTCTACTCCTTGGCTCTCTACAGTAATTAGCTAATACTTTCTAACTCTATTATCTTTTTCTAGTCAATTTTGCTCAAGAATTTCTTTCATAGCACAAAAATTTTGAAATTTTTTAAAAAAATGCCAAGGTGTTTTCAAAATATTTTTTAAAAATGTTTCTCTTACCCCCAACTTAATTCTCATTGTCCTCAATGAGTAAAGAAGAATAAAACAAGAAGAAACACCACCTAAACGAGATATGCCTCGTGTAATGTTAGGAGTGACCGTGCGGAGTGGTCTCTTATTCCTAAAAATAAGAATCATGAAATAAAGGTTAGAACATAAAAATTTTGGGTTGCCTCCAAAAAGTGCTAAGTTTAACGTCTTTAGCCAGACATCATGGCTCACTTTGATTACCATTATCAAGGAGTTTGATGATCTCTTTCCTTACTACTTCCTTTATGATTGGTTTAAGTTTTCTTTGAAGGTCTCTTATAGGCTTGGTTTTCTCCCTTAAGTGAATCCTACGTTGAATGATCGAGGGGCTAATCCCTTTTATGTTAGCCATGGTCCATCCTAACGCTTCTTTATTCTCATTCAATAGTTTTCCTTCTTGTGAGGAGTTTAGATCGGTTGAAATAATCATAGGCAGGGTTTCTGATTGACCTAGATATGCATAGTTGAGATGCTTGGGAAGTGGTTTCGGTTCTAATTTGGGTGCTTCCTTTATTGATTATTTGGGTAATGGTTCAGGTACTTTCTTTAGTGGTTCTGTTGGAAGTTTCCATCTTGATTTTTCATCAATTATAGCAACCTCATTAATTTGCTCCCCATCTTGGTTTATGCAGGTTTCTAGGTTAAGCTTTTCATCACTAAAGTCAATTGGATTATAAACAGTATCCTGAACATAATTTGAGTCGCTCGTTTGATGTGTATTGGTAAGATTAAAAATATTAAGATCAATTGACATATTCCCTAAGGAGAATTTCATTAATCCATTTCGACAATTAATTAGGGCATTAGATGTGGCCAAAAATGGTCTACCTAAAATCATTGGGATGTGGCTTTTTGGGTTTGTCACCGGTTCAGTTTCTAAAATCACAAAGTCCAATGGATAGATAAAGGTACCAACTTTGATCAATACATCCTCTACTATTCCCTTGGGTACTTTCAAAGAGTGATCAGCTAGTTGTAGGATCATTTTCGTAGGCTTGAGTTCTCCTAACCCTAGTTGCTCATATACAAAGTATGGTAATATATTAACACTTGCTCCTAAGTCTAATAGAGCCCTATTTATGAGGGTATTCCCCATAATGCATGAAATAGTGGGTGATCCTGGATCTTTGTATTTTATTGGCATATGGTTTGATAGATAAGAGCTCACACTGGTTGCCAAAAAGGCTTTCTTGGGCACATTGATGGTCTTCTTTTTGGTACATAGATCCTTAAGGAATTTGGCATAGGCTGGGACCTGTTGGATTGTGTCTAGTAAGGGGATGTTCACTTTAACTTGCTTAAAGACCTCTAAAATCTTATCGAATTGGGCTGAATTTTGATTGGACTTAAGTCTATTTGGGAATGGTGCTACAACCCTAATTTTTTGTTTATCTTCTTCTGACATGGGCTCAGCTGGTGGGTTGGGCATTATATTAGACTCTGATGCCTCAGGTGTTTCGTGCTGACCCAGCTCAATAAGTTGTTCAAGTGGTAGGACTTCTAATTCTTCTTCTTCATATGTATCACTATAATAAAATATTATTTTAACGACTCTTTTTTTCCAACGTTAAGGAAAAGCGTCGGAAATTACTGCGCTTTCTAGCCCGTCCGACCTAGTTCTTCTAGCCCAGGACCCAGTTTTTCTGGCCCGTCCAATCGCCTAGCTTTCTTCCCCGCCACTCAGAACTTCTCTCATCTTCCCACCCGCAGATCTTCTTCCCACCTCTCCACCTTCGCCCAAATCCTCCCTCCCCCCCCCCCCCTAACAATCTTCAATCTTCTTCCCACCGCCTCTGCCCATATCCTCTCCCTCACCCCCCCTTCTTCCCAACGCCCAGATCTTCCCACCCCGCACCCCCACAATCTTCTCCGTGGCCCCCACAAACCCCCCCTCCCCTCGATCTTCTTCGAGTCTGGATGCGGAACGACGGCGAGTTTCCACTGTGATGCAACCCATCATCTTCGCTCCTCCCGCATGCTTGCGCCAACCACCCTGCATCTCCCCTCTGATCTCCCGGTAGATGCCCTGATCCCTTCTCCGATCTTTTTTTTTTCTCTTTCATTCGTTGTTTGTGTGCAAGGACTCTTAGGGTTTTGATGATTTAGAGGGGAACCGTATTTTCGTGGTGATTTGTTGTTGTTGATTCGTCTGGATGAGCCGACACATATGTCAATAAATGGTGATAGATTTATTAATGAAATCGGTTTTCCTCTTATATTCCGGTATCTGAAAGTTATCAATTTAATACGCTTCATAAACCATGATCTTCATTTCCTGGTTTGTGCGAATTTGCCTTTTTTTGGAATTATTTTTTGTAGGAATCCCGAAAATTTCTTTCATCATCTTGAGAATTTACCGTAATAATTTTGAAGAAGAGGATTGCGGCTGATTTCGGGCCAAAGATTTCTTAATGAAACCTTAATGGATAAGAAAGCAAAGGGAAATCCTGAGCCAAGGAGGGGCGAGATTAAAAAGCGGATAATTAGCGACATAGGCAAAACCATGTCCAGCGTCGTGACTACCATCATGGGGGGCAAAGATAATAAGGAGGGAGGGGATCGTAACGCTGGTAGTTGAACACCCCACGAGTCCACTGGACAGAAGCTTCTGACGCTCAGATTGATGGCTGTGGAAGCTATTGAAGTTCCTTCAACTACAATAATGTTGTTGCTGCTTCTTTTTTTTTTTTAATCCAGTTCAACCCAGAAACATTCCTACAAACGGAGAGTGAAGTATGTAGAGCTATGAAAATTGAAAGCGCTTCCTATAAACGGAGACTGAAGTATATAAAGCTATGAAAATTGAAAGCTCTCGTAGCTTTCTTGACATATCCTGAGATGAAGTCCATTTTGACACCATCTAAAAGCTCTCCAGTGATCTGGTAAGTGTAACATTTATGAATTATTAGGTTTCTTGAGACCAAGGATGGCTCGAAGACCTGGCCAAAATCCATTGTGGGTGGCATGTTAGTAACTTCAGAGAGTGCTATGAAGTTATATCTCCTTGAAATGAATACAAGGATACAAGCAGATTGTCACCTAACATTTACGTTGTGATGTAGTTTTTTAGATTATGTGAAACTTGTGACGTTAGTAAATACTAATGTTTATTTTTTTGCTAGCACAGAGTAGCCAGCAGGAGTATTTGAAACTTAAAGCTCGTGTTGAAGCCTTACAGAGATCACAGAGGTGAATTTCTTCCACTTATTGGTGATTTGAGTCTTTTCTGTTCTTAGCATTACAAATATGTATTTAGCCTGAATCACTGAAGACTAATTATGGCATGTTATTTCTATTCTTACACCTCGACGACCACAGAAATCTCCTTGGTGAGTACTTGGGTCCACTCAGCAGCAAGGAGCTGGAGCAGCTTGAGCGGCAACTTGATGCATCAGTAAGGCAAATCAGATCAACACGGGTAATCCGTACATTACTTTTCTTTCGAGATATTATCGTGCACATAACGTCAGACATTCATAATTTGTCATATTTTATAAGCTAAAATATACTTTTAATCCTCAAAGTTTCATTCAAAATTCATTTTGATCCTTAACCTTTAATTTCAATTGTTAGAGTTTAATTCCGATATTGCATTTATAATGTTGGATCAATTAAAATTGATGGTATTATTGATATATCATTTTGTCTGCCATTTACACGTTTGTGTAATCGTAATTTCATGAGAAATCTGAGACAAGTGATGAACCTCAAGTCTCGAATGACCATAATCATGGCAATCCTTCAACACAAACATCTCCATCACATACTGCTCCTCGTTCAGAGTCCCTGGAAAAATGATTAACATTTTCTTCTTACATTTGTATCAGTTCCTTCAATAGAAATTTTGCTATAAATTATCTTTCTCTGTGTTTATTTTCTCTATTACAAGCCTTTGTAATTACTGTTCCAGACACAGTACGCCACAAATGTTGGACAACATGCCTTCTTTTATTGAACATTGCAAGAGATATATGATGCGGTAGATGTTCTGTGGTACCTAGTGCATTTTAAACGGTATTTGCTTGTTCATTTCAATAAATAATCACAGGTTTGAGCATTAATTTATTGTTAAATTGTTGTATTGCATCCATTTCTTTTGCACAAACTCACTTAGAGAAACAGAAATCATGAACTAAAATGCTGGCAGAGGGGAGGAAAAGCTACAGAAGAAGCATTTGACTTTCATGCTTTGCTTTTGTTTTTCATTTTGTCTTATCAAAATGTGTATGTAGAACTGATAAAAGAATGAAAAACTAGAAATGAAGTCGTTTAGTACATAAGCTATTTGGAAATGCTAAATATGGACTGTAAAGAGTAGAGAAGGCAGTTAATAACTGGGTTGTCTCCCCTATTAGTAATATCCAATCATGTGATGTTGGATAAGCAATTGCATAAATATATTGAGAGGACTAGCGTTTGTTTAAACATCCTTTGTGCCGTCAGTTGTTTCTGTCACAACCTGATGGTTAGGTGATCGATCAAAAGATTTCTTGAAAGATACTTCCTTGATGTGTACTGGAGGTGCAGTTTGATGCGTTGAATCTATTTGTGCGTGCCGGTTTAGGTCTGCTCTGATTTTGAGTATGTTGTCTTGAGATGCATGGCTGCTGAGGTCGTCGTAGTTTTAGACGTGAGCAGTAAAACTAAGATACGTGGATTTAAATATGCCATCCAACTTATAATCAGTCGAAACTCCCTCATCTAGTACTCAGTTTGGTGAGGCTAGGGTAGTGTAAGTTGTGCCGTCTTACTTGAGCATGAGTCCTACCTCTTGCTATGGCAAGGTTGATATTTATTTTCCATGATATCTATTTTGTTCGTCTACATTGCCTCATTGAATCAGGAATATTATTTTGATTTACAGAGAGTACCGCGAGGTAGGGCTTAAGAACAGTTGTTACTGTCACAAGTCTAGAAGAAGCACGGTGAAGAGAATGAATCAAGTCCAGGGAGTTGAAAAAATTCTCTTGCTTTATTACACACTCAAACATATGACATAATAAATATAAAGAAAGCATCTGTAACTGGTAAACATTTGTAGCCTTATTTCAAGTTTTCAACAAATTTCATACCAATTATGAACATGATGTTAGCACTATTAGAGGTTTTTTTTTTTCCAAAACAAAAGAGAAAGAACAATGAATGCTATACATGACAAAAACATTTTAGCATGAATTAAAATTGTTCACAGATCAAACTTCATCATGTTAAATTTACTGTGCTAGCCGGTTATCAGTTTTGTGTAGGGATTAGTATCTGTGTGACATCCATACCAGCCAATAAATATTAAATCTGAGTCAATATTTATCACTCCAATAAACATGGTACATCCTAATTCATAATGATACAAGCTCATGCCCTGCTTCACCCTTCTGAATATCAGCGAATGACCATCTCAAACAGCTTTATTTCTAAGGCAGTTTAGAGCTTTTCAATTGGATTTATAACCTCATGTTGGGAGGCCCTAGGAATTGATCTATCAATTTAATGCAGTAACAGTACAAAATGCCATTATACATGAGAATAAATGCTACAAATTAAGGTAACCGTAAATAACAGCTTCTGCAATACCAACAGTCATGTAAAATACACATGTTGACGTGTAGCCAATATTACACATATCCCCAGTTCTTACTGTGAATTCTGAGCTTTTTTTAATCTGTTCTAAAATGCAAAATTTAGGTGAATCTGATCCCAACTCAATTGTTTGTGGGTTGGATTTGGCTTTGTCTTCTGAAACAAGGGTGGAGACAAATGGGAAAGGACAAATGCAAAGTGGCACAGCATTGGAGGTGGTGTAAGAGAAGAGGTGGCACATCCTGTTTTTGAAAAAGTATTTAATCAATCAACTGGGTGATTGTCTCCTCGGTTTTACAGATAAAAAAAAAAAGTAAAAATAATAAAAAGGATAAGGTACATCTAATGCATATCAAAATTAGAATGTTTTGAGATTTATCATAAAAATATATTTTGCCGTTTCAAGTTTTTATGTGTTTATAGATCTATTGGGGAAAAAAAAAAAAAAAGCAAAGTGGTAATTGAATGCTCAAACATAAGCTTCAAACAGGGAAGCATTTTTAAAGAAGAGACGATCTGTTAGGTTTCTGCTTAAGTTAGTAGAATCAATATCCCCATCTTTACTTTACTATTTTTTTTTTTTTTCTCATCACTTTGATCACTGATCTTTTTAAAATCAATTTCTCATTCTCAGAGATAGAACCTAACTTGGAATAAGTTAGCAAATATTCACATCTTGGCATAACTTTAAAAAAAAAAAAACTCTAAAATTTTCTCTTTTAATGCTTTCTCTTCTCTGGTCCTTTTTAGAAATGAGATGTTTTTTATATCTTCTGATAATAGATATAAAATAGCCTATTAATATCAAAAAAAGACTTGATGGCATCCAATGTCTATTTCGTTTATGCCTCGCTTTATTTAAACTCCACGGTGGGTGAGAGAGAGAGAGATGGAATTCGGAGATAGAGAAGAAAGCGGATTGCTTGCAGCTGATGGGAGGATGGTTTCCTCTCCTTCTCCTTTTTCTATCATTCCTTCTTCTTTTTCTTCCATACGTCAGTGTAGAATCTGTCATGAAGAGGAGGAAGAGAGCTCCACAAGCATGGAATCCGCTTGTGCTTGTTCCGGGACTTTAAAGGTAATGATCTTAGGTTCTGGGTTTGTTATCTGAATTTCTTCATGTTTTTCTCATCAAAAAAAATGATTTTTACTCATTTATATCACTGATTTTGGTGTTCCCCTGTTTCAGTTTGCTCACAGGGAATGCATACAGACATGGTGTAATGAGAAAGGGAACACCGTTTTGTGAGATTTGTCTTCAGGTTAGAGCATGGAATTTTTTTTTTTTTTTAATGCGGCGTGGGTAGAAATAATAAGCGCTTTTTCTGTTGGGAATTTTCTCCCTTTTCTTTTCCACTTCTCTGTTATTTGCTTATACGAAGAAAGCTGGGTTTTTTTTGGGCGTTCTTCTGTGGGGAATTTTCTCCCTTTCCTTTTTTTTTTTTGTTTTGTTTTTTGGTACCGTGATGTTTTCTTGATAAAGGTTTGAGTATATTATCTCTGTCATATGATCTCAACTGGTTGGAACTTGGAAGCCAAATTTTAGAACTCTTGGAGGGAAAATTTCCTCTTCTGCAGCTCGTCTTTTTATAAAAAAAATAATATCATTACAGTGCTAAGGGGTTCGGCACATTTTTATTTTCTGTTCCTAATGATACCGATATTAGTTTTATAGTAGAATGTGATCAAACTTATACAAATTTTGTTTTGCATTCTCTGAAATTGAATAAAAAGGCTTTCTTACCAATATATTTCTCAAAAATAATCAAAGAAAACTTTTTTAAAAAAATCTGAATTCATTTCTTCTTCTTCTTCTTTTTTGAACTTTTTTGGATGCTACCAACTGGATTTCTTCATAAGCCTTGGACTATATATATATATTGTGTTCACGTCCTTCTTTTGAACTCGTCCTGATTCACAGAAGATTATCTCATACTTTCTGTAAGTTTATTGTTTTTGATGAGATGTTCTATTCTTGGAAGTTTGAAGTCCTATTGATTCACATCTTTAGCAGTGATTCAGATTCCAACTTATCTTGGCCTTTTTAGCCTCATCTTAGAATTTCTCCTTGATTAGAACTAAGATGTACTTGAAAAAATCAAATTCTCATAGCCTGCTAGCTTGGGGGAAAGAAAAAAAAAAAAACAAACAAACTCTCAAAGCTTTAGCCTAAAGTAATCTGTTGCTTTATTTGTTTTTGAAGACATTCAAACCAGATTATACTGTTCCACCGAAGAAGGCTTTGGTCTATATTTTAAAAATCAAACACGGCCGATAATAACCATGGTTTCATATGGTTTTATATTTCCTAGTAAAAAATTAATAGGGGAATGATAGAGAGGTGCATGCATGTTGTATGATTAGCTGGGCGGGGTGCGTTGGTGGTGCGGGGGCGGGGGGGGGGGCATGGTTTGGGGAGGGGTGTGGGCTGGGCGGGGTGCTTGCGCGGGGG
>UESW01004270.1:154437-224735 GCA_900491605.1 Calamus simplicifolius
TTGCTCTATACATTTTTTAATGCATGGCTGCTGGCTGATGTTTCTGGCTGTCACTCTTCAGGGAAACCCTTGTGGTTACACTGTTGTCAGAGTGGGTAAACATTCAATTTACTCAGCAACTCATATATTTGATGCTTTCTTTTTTTTCTTTATTAACATAGACTGCCTAGAGTTGTTTCCCAGTTTATAGGTTAGAGCTGAGAGCCATGCTGCAAAAATTGATAATTACTAGTTCATCAGGTACTGCCTGGAATACAGATGGAAACTCGGGCATGGTTGCAAAATTTTCATTTAAAATTGGCTTAATTATGCTATTAATGCATCTTAAAATTTTTGACAGAAGGTAATATTTCTAAGGTTTGAGCAACCGACAAGGTGACAACATTTTAACCCTTGAATTGATTTACCACTGGGAATGGCTTTGGAGTCATTACATCCAAGAACAAACAAATCCTTTAACACTAGCATTTAAACTCTTAAATTTTGAGTCCGTTTACTAGGCAGCATGCATGAAGGGTTGAAATCTTATTGTATGTGAATGGAGGGTGAAAATATTAGAGGTGTAATTGTTAGAACAAGATTAATGTTTTAAAAAAAGGTGAAAATATTATTAATATTTTATTAATGTTATTATAAAAAAGATGAGAAGAAAAAGAGTGGTGAGATTATTTAATATTTTGTTGGTTCTAATGTTTTAATCTCTTTTCATTTCTTGAATAATTTTTTTCGCTTAATCCTATAAGTCTGCCTCCCCTATGTTAACAATTTGAGGGATAAAGGAGAAGAAAATTATTCCTCTGAAAAAAAAATAAATCATATCAGACACCCTTGAAAGAGAGTGAAATTTTATAAGAATAATTTTTTAGTCCAACCCTATACTAAAACATACCTTTATTGTAATAACCCAGACATCACCCAAAAAAAAAAAAATGCCATGATGGTATTGTTTAGTTCTTGATCTTGTATATATATCCAAGATCCTCCCCGTGCGCCATTGATTGAGAAGCTGAAGCATGACTTCCTTATATATGGGCTGCAACTATGCAATTCAATGTTAATTGATGTCACTTAAGTTAAATAAGAAGTTCAGGCAATTTCGGACTCAACAACTGTATCTTTAACTTTGTGCTTTCTAATTGATAGAAAACAGTACTTTAGTTTTGCTTCTCTAAACACGTCTTATGTAGAAATAAGTTTATTCCAACGTGGCTTGATTTCTTTGCTGATCTGTAGTTATCCATCAGAATTGTTAGCAGCACAGTTTTAGATCCTAGCAAGATGTTTTATGGGACGTCAAGATAAGTTATTATCCCAAGTATCAGGATGGAATCTTCTCGCTAGCATCCATTCCATGAAATATCCCATTCCATGAAAAATATCAGAATTGGCTTCATTCCACGAGATTTAAAACCTTAATTAGCAGTATTGACGTTGTAGGAAAGTCTTCAATTTTTTTTCCTTCACTTATTCACTGAGCAAATACTGTGCCACACATGAATAACCTTAATGATGTTCTGTATTTCAAATTTTTTATGTCGATTATTATGTTGAATTTCTATGGTTCTTTTGCAGGTTGAACTTTGTGGCCATGCAACATTAGCTGCTGCACATTACATGCTCACTTCTGGTGTGGTAAAATGTGACGTAATTGAGTTTGTCACCAAGTCTGGACTTCTGACAGCCAAGAAAGTTCCACTATCCACGAAGTTTTCAAACAAAGAAGCAGAGGGACGCTTCTTTATAGAGCTGGATTTTCCAATGGATCCAGTGGTAGAATGTGATTCTGCAGAGATCCCATCAATTCCTGAAACTTTGAATGGTGCAGCAATGATCAATGTTCAAAAAACAGCTTCTTCAAATGATATCATTGTACTTACATGTTACCTTTTCGCCTCTGACAATTGGTTATGCTGATAAGAGTTGAAAGTAGGGTCTCCTTGGTATTCATGTTTAAAAGTATGGTGAATGCTTTATTAGTATACTACTTAGATCTACCACTGGAAGAATTCCATCCTAGAAGAACTTGAACTACCTCTGTTTTCCACCATGCCTGCATTATGAATAATTGTTTAATCAATTGCTGGTAGTTAGCTGCTTCAATTTAGTAATTCCTTGGATTTGTTTATGCTATACTGTGTAAGCTTGGCTCACGGAAATCAAATTCGTGTTTGTTAGGTAGAACTTGCTTCAGCAAATGAAGTTGCTGGCATACATCCGAAGTTTGATGAGTTACGAAAATGTGCTGGGGGAGGGGTAATAATAACAGGAGCTGCTCCTTCTCAATCTGGATTTGATTTCTTCACTCGATATTTTTGTCCCAAGCTAGGGATCAATGAGGTATGCATTTAATACTATATGCATTTTCTAAGTTTATTTAGATAGCTAATTTTGGGATGTTGTAAGAGATCGATGGCGTTATATATATATATAATCTATATAAAATCCAAAGCTGCATCTATGCATATATATCACATGTATGAGCAGAACTTTGCATCTCTTCCATCAGTTCATTTCAGATTTTCCTTTCTTTTGATCCATGACAAATTTGGATGACTGAACATTTATTTTCATATGAAAAGCAACTTTTGTTCCAGTATTCTGGTCATCTGTCTGCATGTACATTAATCCTAAAACTAAATGTCAGTTGTAGAGCAAAGCAGAAACATTACGTTGGTATTACTAATGTGGTTTTCTTCTTCTGAAGTCCAAACTAAATCCCGCTTTCATGTAACTTTTTTAGAATTTATTTGTTTGATGAAAAATGTTTATAGTATTTACATCAATAGTAGTATTTTTAAAGCTATGATATTGTCAAGACACAGAAAGACGCTGGATGACTTGGATATCAGCTGTCAAAGAGAGGACTGAAGGAATTTTAAGTGCATTTTAGTCAAGCTGCGTGTTTCAAATTAAATTCGGTCTATGTCTCTCCTTGCACTACTTCTCAAATAAGTCCCCTTTTTTTTTTTTTTTCAACTGGCACTCTAATTTGTTGAAGGCATAATAGGTTAAGGATTTCCCATACGGCCCATTTTTGAGTTTCTCTCATATGGACACAATTGAACATTTTGAGGCACTACTGATGCTTATCATACTACTTTGTTGCAACTTTGACTTTATAGTGCACAATGTGCACCCAAATATAACCTTTGGGCACTTGTGGCTTGGCCTGGGTCAACGAAGGTGAACTTTGATGTGCCTGCAAGTGCAACATGGCATGTGGCTCAGGCACGATTCGGGCTTTTTTTCAACCTCAAAGTCTAACAGGCATGAGGTTTTCAGAACCCTCAGGCATGATTCAGGCTTTTTTTTCCAATCTTGAGGTACTTATGAATGAAAAGGCAAATTTAGAGGCCAATTCCAACAGAACATCTTTAAAATTCCAAGGCCGTAATTCTAAATCAGGAAGAATTATTGGTTTTCAGAATTTAGCTCAAGCATCAACACTAAAGATGGGGATGAAATGAGAGGATGGGGCAAAAGTAGGGCCTAGATGCTTCTCATATGACCAGCTCTTCCTTCTAGTTACCACAAGGTGGCAGGAAAAGTTTCAGCTTCAAGGATAAATGCAAGAGATTATAGTGTACTTCCACATCGCCATTGTGTCAGCAAAAGATTCACTAAATGTAGTCGTGCTTCCTAGCATGATTCTTTGAAATGTTAGTGCCATGAAACGATTATCAGTTAAATACTTGCTTTATTAAAGTTCCCAGGGTGGATACAGGAGGTTTTATGGGGTAGGTGTCTGCTAAATATTGCTACATATTTATGGTTAACTTGCACGAAATGTAGTTGTGCTTCCTAACCGGCTTCTTTGAATCGTTAGTGTCTTACAATGGATTATCATTCAGGAATTGCTTCAGAAAAGTGTCATGGGCGGACATGAAAGAATTTGGGGAATAAGTGTCCTGGCTAGAAGCCTCTGCTCCTTAAAAATAGAATCATTTCCAAAATCGCATGCAGTTGCTAGATCAATTCAATCATTTGTTAGCCCAAAACATCATGCACTTGCTAGTCCAAAATGTTATTGACAAGGTCTGTCTTATTTATCCGCAGCTATTACGGATAAGAGCTAAAATAATATAATTAGAGATTGCTTATTCAATGTAGGGCATTTACAGTTTTTCCACTTAATTTATTTATCTTTGAACAGAATGATTATCTTATTGTATCTTACAATTTGCATATCTAATGCACAATAATCTAACATCCAAACTTTACAATTCCTTGTTTGGTGCATCTGGTCCATCCGTTATACAAACCACTAATTACAGCTACAATTACTTTAACAAATCAAATTTTTATAGTTAATTTTTGAATGAATGCTTGCACACAGAAGTTATTGAATTTTTAAAGATTTTATTATTACTCCTGCTAAAGTTATTTATAATGGATGATGGAAAATTCCTTTTAAGTGGATATCAGGATTCTTTTATCCTCCTTACTCAAAACATGTTAGTTCGATGTATCAATTGTTCACCTTTTTTTCCTACATATTACAGGCATCATTTTTCATTTTAATTTGTGTATATTGAGAGAGATGGTGTTGTATTTGTATTTTCATTTATGTGATGCCAAAGATTAATTTTATGTTGTTCTTAAACAGTGCGCTTCATGGATGACCATCATGGTATCAACCAGCATGACAGCTTACCTTCACCTCTATTCACATGGAGAGGTGTCCTTCGCTGCATCACAACCAGTGTAATATCAGTCCTCTAATGATAGCTGATTGTTTTTTTTTTTTTTTTTTGGCTCCACGAATTTGATCCTCCTGCATTGCTGAACTATTCTTGAGAATGTACTTATTTTAGTAGTGTAATGTGGTTTAAACATTCAAACATGCATTGGCTGTCAGATCTGATCTGGATCTAAAAATAATAATCTGTTCATAGCTCCTGAATCTAGCAATATTACTTGTTTTAACTTATGCCAAATTTATGCATGTAACAGGATCATATTAAAACTATAATGTCTTATTCCAATTATGTGAGCTGAGAACTGTAAATATTATCTTAATTATTCTTATCAAGGACAATCTCTGGTGTTACTGAAAGCTTTCAAATATTTTCCTACAACTAACATCTATTTTCACTCAGATCTTCCTCTCTGCTTTCATTATCTTTGTCATAGACTCTGGGCATCTCTCCTTGGTATTCTATTTATCTTTGTTGCACATGCTCATCCCATCTCAATCAGTTCCCTGTTATTTTTTTATTCAACCAGTGCAACCCTTATGCCTCTTCAGACATCACTGTTACTTATCTTAAACTTTGGCATGCAACTCTTATGATATTTAGCTAACATCATGGGCTATGCTGATTTTAAGATTCTAGGAGGAAATTGATTCCTCTTCAATTCCTTAAGTTTCAAGTAAAATTAGTTGGTAATTCATTATCCATCTTTTGCTTGAAAGAAATGATTTAGTCTTTTTTTTTTTGAGCTTTTTGTATGTATGGTTGGTGTTCTCCCAGGTTCATATCGAGTTAGTCAACTCAACTCAACTCATCTAAGCCTTTTCCCAACTACATGGGGTCAATAGGTTCATATTGAGTTAGTGCTGGACAATAAATAACACTTTGACCTTGGCATAAATATGTGGAGCAAAATGTGTTTTAATGTGAAAATAGGCAAACTACTCTGATTGGAGTAATAAGAGGAAGATATCCATTGCATAAAAGTTAAAAAATACTTCATTTGTTTGGAAAGGCTAGGAGGAGATACTGTTGATAAAGATTAATCAAGTCAGGGAATACTGCAGCTGTATATAAACCAAAGCATATTTTTATGGAAGTATTTTGACAGAAGCAAGATTATTGTACTATGTATTAGGAAAAAAGTAATCTTTACTACCTGAGTTTCTTAATATATTAGTAATCTGCTTGTATTGTAGTTTGTTCTTCCACAGAGGGTTTGGGGGTGTGGGCTGGGCGCGTGGGTGGGCTGGGCGTGGGGTGGAGGGGTGCGGGGGGGGGGGGGGGGGGGGGGGGGGGGGGTGGCGTGGGCGTGGGTTGGGTTTTGGTGTGTGTGTGTTGGGGGAGGGGGTGGGGGTGGGGGGGGGGGTGTCGTGGGCTGAACGGGGGGTTTGGGCTGGGCGCGTGGGTTGGGTTTTGTGGGGGGTTGGGGGGGAGGGGGTGGGGGGGTTTGGGCTGGGCGCGTGGGTTGGGTTTGGGGGGGGGGGGGGGGGGGGGGGGGGGGGGGGGTTGCGGGGGGGGGGGTGGCGGGGTGGGGTGGGCGGGAGGGGGGGTTTGGGCTGGGCGCGTGGGTTGGGTTTTTTTTGGGGGGGGGGGGGTGGGGGGAGCGCGAGGGGGGTTGCGGGGCGTGGGGGTCTGGCGGGGTGGGTTGGGCGCATGGGGGGGGGGGGGGGGGACATTGCCGACGCTTTGCATGGGGGGGGGGGGGACATTGCCGACGCTTGAAAAGCGTCGGCAAACTTCTTCTCCACCCCCTTCCTAACAACGCTTTTAAAAGCGTCAAAAGGCTATATCCCGACGCTAAAAAAGCGTCGGGAAATAACTTTAAAAGCGTCGTTAGCCTTTGCATTTACTGTAGTGCTCCTTCTTTACCCGAACTTGGGACCGGCCTTGATGATGTTACTAGCTATAGTTATCCTTTTCTAAAATAAAATGTGCAGTAGCAATCTTGCACAACATTATATAGTACAAAAGTTGTACCTAAAGAATCAATGCCCATATAATAAAATATAGGAGCAAACGAATGGCCACAATTGAAGGTGTTAGGTTCAACTTAGTGGTTAATGAAGCTGTTGATTGTGCAACATTCCACTAGAGTCATAAAGGGTTTAAGGTGGAAAAAAAGCATGGTAGGGCACAGGAGAGGGAGAGAGCGCTCCAAATCACTTCATATATTTTAAAAGATTAGGCTAGTTGGGTAGCTTGAACAGAGCTCACTGCCTGGCCTAGGCTCAATACCTAACAAGCCTGCAACTTTTGAGAAATCAACAGACGCTAGCATCTGCCCATTTCTATCGAGATAGATGTATAATTATTAGATGGACTAGCCCAAACTTCATGTGTATCCGATGATTCAAGCTCATAGAGTTCCTTCTATTGCTACAACATATAAGAGATATAGCATATATAGATGACGAGACTCTTGATTATCCCTTCTTTCAGTGTCAAGATCAGATCAATATGGAATGACCTTAACAATCATATGTCAACTTGCATTTAGACTATTCAACATACTCTAGATTTTCCTCTCAAAAGTCAACCAATGAGCAAATGAGTTTTAACCAAACTATTCTCATAGATATTCTTTGGTGGATATGGAAGGTGAGAAATGAAGTCTATATCTTTTAATTAAGGTTTTTATTTCAACCTAAGAAATTAGATAGGCTATAGGCCAAGCTGAAGAATTCATCATATCCAAATCACTCATTTAAAGGAATATGACATTTGGGACTTCTTTCCATAATGTTCTCTGTGTTCTTCAATTATTCTAATCTCATAGTTGCCTGCCCTCTCTCCCGCCCTCTCTGCCTAAATTGGATTATGTCAAGGTGAATTTTGATGGATCCGTTCCTCCGAGCATAGCTGGTGCTAGAGCGGTCATACGAGATTATATAGAGGGCATATCTTTCTTGCTTTAGCTATTTTCTTTATGCTATTCTCCTTTCAACTTCTTTAATGTCATGTGCAAAATTAGTTGGTACTTGGTATGGTTTACGAGCAACCATTTATTTATTCGACTACAAACCATTCATTATTTTAGTGCTTGAGAATTATTCTGAAGAGTGATTTAGTTACCATGGTATCCTAGATAAAATTCCAATCAAATATCCATCCTTGAAAGATTTCTACATGCTTATCTCATTAATCTCAAAGTACTAATTCATATATATTTATAGAGAAGCAGAGTATGAATGCTTTCATATTTATAGGAAGAAAAATCAAGCGGACTTTCTAGCCAATTGGATGGTAACACGGAGGAAAATGGCTTGTTGGTCTATTGGGTTAATCCCTCCCGAATTAACTTTTCTTGCTTCGATTGATACCTAAGGAGTTGTTCTAATAGGCCTTAATCCTTCATTACTTGCTACCAACAATTAAAATAAAATGCTTAAGTTGCAACATATAGGAACCGCAATTCTGCTCTCCATAACAAACATGGATAATAAGGAGATCCAACATCCAAATGAAATAGAAGTTTAGTAAGAGTCTAAACTTAAAGAAGAATTAGTACTAAATATGGGATTGTTGTGCGTGAGAAAGAGAGCTCTAGGATCTTAATCTACATTTTCCCCTCATCGTCCGCCATATATATATTGCGACCACAATATATGGAGGCCTAAATCGATCCCTCTGTTCATATCTGTTCTGCCAAAAAGCTTCCCCGGCCCCGGTCTTTTGATCCCGTGCTGTAAGCAGTAGCTCAAGATGACATAGAAATATGACAACCAAAATTATTTTTATTTCATGAAAATATTTAATACACTAGCACCACACGAATTCCATACAAACTACGTACTGCTTCGAATGTGAAGCTAATTCTGAGTATTTAAACAAATACTCACTTTTATTGTTACAGTGATATTGGGAAACAAATACTCGAATACTCCAAAGTAATCGACTCTTACTGACCTAATAAGCCCTTTGCCACGGCCTGAATCAGCTTCCAAGTAGCATCCACATGCCTCATCTCAGTCAGCGTAGCGCCAATCGCAAACCGCAGCACGTACATGCCATCCACCACCGCATGGGTCATGAAAGCACGGCCGCTCGAATTCAACGCATCGAGCAGCCTGCGATTGAGCTCTGACTCATCATCCCCTTGGGACCTAGGTTTGAGACGAAAGCACACCAGAGAAAATCTCCGAGGCGCCACCACCTCGAACCTTTGATCCATGGCTACCAGCCTCTCGAAGTGCTTGGCCATTGCGACGTCACTCCTTATGTGCTCCATCAAGTTCGCCACGCCGTATCTACGAATGACCACCCACAGCTTCATGGCTCGGAAACGCCGGCTCAGTGCAATCTGCCAGTCTTTGTAATCCACCACTATCTTGGCATCGCTGGCCTTGTTCCTCAGGTACTCGGAAGTAGTAGACAGCGAGTCCACCAATGCTGCAGGGTTTCTGACCCACAGGCAGCAACAATCCATGTTCGTTAGGAACCATTTGTGAGGGTTCATGCTAAATGAATCAGCAAGCTCCACGCCATCAAAATGATGCCTGAATTCTGGGCATATAGCCGAACTACCGGCATACGCTGCATCGACGTGATACCAAACGCCATACTCGTTTGCAACTTTGCCGAGGTCCAGCAATGGATCCACTGCTCCCACAGCAGTGGTGCCGACCGTGGCGCACAGGTAAACAGGCACCAATCCTTCGCCCATGTCGGCCTTAATCGCGGAGCGCACGATATCGGGAGTCAGTGCATAGCCCGATGGGGCATTCGTTGGAATTACTCGGAAATTGGATGGCGGGATGCCGACGAGCTTTGAAGCCTTCTGAACGGTGAAATGCGTTTGATCGGAGGCATACACCACCAATTTAGTGATACCATCCTCTCCGATCCTGCTCAAGGCCTTGTCTCGAGCGGCTGCTAGCGTGCACACCACCGCCTCGCAGGTGCTCCCGTGTATGACACCACCACCGTTTTGGCCACCGGAGAATAAGAACGACGGTGGGAGCTTTAGCATCTTCGCCATCCAATCCATCACTATTTTTTCGAGCTCGGTTGCAGCTGGTGATGAAATCCAATTGAACCCAACAACGTTCAAGCCAGAGCAAAGCATCTCGCCAAGGAATCCGGCGGTGCTCGCATTGGCCTGGAAATATGCATAGAAGTTTGGGCTCTGCCAGTGGGTAAGACCGGGGAAGATATCCTCACGGATGTCCTCCAAAATGGATTCTATGGGTTGAGGAAATAATGGAGCAGTGTCAGGGAGACGCTTGGTTAGATACCCCGGGTCGACCTGGCTTTGAACCGGGAACTTTTCGATGCTTCGATAGTAATCGGCTATAAAATCTACAACAGCTCGAGATTCCGCGGTAAAGGAGTCAGGATCCATAGATTTGAAGATATCGACAGGGAGGCCACCCATTTTGGCAAAGGAAGAGCCAGAGGGATTTGAGATGGTGAGAGGGTGACTATATCTTGGCGTGAGTCGATCGGTTGCTTGCGGCTTCTGGTTCAGAGGTTCCCCTTAATATAGGATTTTCCCACAGCCATCAAGGATGAAATAGTTTCCAGCCAAGTTGGACCTTGAATCCATGACTTTGGAGTTCCAAATGGGTAGGCCACGTTGGATCTTCAGCATGACGTCATTCTTCCGTATGCCCCTTCTGGCAAGTAACTGCTAGGCCTACACACCAAGGCTTTAAACAACCCACCCGTAATCCTACCATAGACCCTCCCAACAAAATTAATTTAAAAAACTAATAAAATAAAATAAAATAATAATTATTTTTAAATTAAATTGTGTAATTAATTTAATTTAATTAATTTAATATTAAAAAAATTAAATTAATTTTTTAAAAATAAATTAAATATTTAAAATATATTTAAATTAAATATATTATTTATTTATTAAAATTTATTTATTTATTTATTTAATATATTAATTTAATAAATATATATATTAATATATTAATTTAATTAATTAAATATTAATTTAATTAAAAATAAATTAAATATATAAATAAATTTTTTAAAATAAATTAAGTATATTAATTTAATTTTTAATTTATTTTTTTAATAAGTTAATTAATTTATTTTTTTATTACTTTTTTATTAAATTAATTAATTAATTAATTTTAATTATTATTTTTTAAATTAATTTACTTAAAAACTTAAAAAAATTAATTACTATTTTTAATTTTTTTAAAAAAAATAATGTTCTTAGCACGTCTTCTTGACAATGTATGGTGCGGACACCAAAGTTCAAAGAGGCTTCGATTTAATTCAGTATGGCTTTAATTCTTTTATGTCCTGTAAATAGAGTAATAATTTTACTTCTTTGAATTTGAGTAATATAATTAAAGTTAATTTATTTCAATTTGGGTTTTTAAGTCTAACTAGGGTCAAATTGGTTTGTATTTAGTGAGTTTAGTAGTTAGGTCCAAGAAAGGTATGGAATTGGGTTCAAGATAAGCAAATGAGCTTAAAGATTGGATGCATTCAACCACTCCAACAAATCAATCCAAGGTAGATGCCACTTCAACAAGCATTGTTAGATGTCATGTCAACCTCTTGGTGTACACCTCATCAAGCCACATCATCACATGTCATGTCACCAAGAAGAATTCAAATTCAAAGGAGCCGCCCACGTTTCTCTCCTCTTTTTAAGCTTAGTTATAAGTTGTTTCAACCTTCCACCCTTATAGCTAGCTTAGGTTGCAACTTCCCATTAAAAGCTCCATGTAATTCAAATTTTTAAAAGTCCCTTCGATGCTTATAAATACTACTCCAAGCTCTCTTGTAAAGATAATTATGATGAATGAAAGTTGAGTTTATTTTCTTCCATTTGTGTTGGCAAATGTCCTCCGAGAGGGAGTGGGTGAGAGGCCCTTAGCTACTTCAAGAAAGTCTTCTCCATGCCAAGATCCATTAGTTATTCTATATTTCATTCTACCATCCCATCCCATCTTTCAAGGTGCAAGAAGACTTCACAAAGAAGGCCGCCCAAGCTATCCCAAATCCATCAAGCTTTATCTTAATTTCAACCTTTCCTTTCTCTTCCTTCATTTCATTAATACTCTACCAAATTTTTATGTTCTTAACTCTAATTTAGTTGTGTAGGATCCCCAAAAATTTCAGATTCCAAAAAAGGTCTTCCATTACAAGAAACAGATACAAAAAGTCCTACAACTAGAGAAATCTTCTTATCATCCAAGAACTTCATCCTTGAGTGTAAACCTTCCAATCTCTAATATATTAATGGCTGGGTACCCCTATTTCAACATTTTTCAGTCGTACCAATTCAAACTAGATCTGAAAACTTTTTCAATAGGTTTCAGATATGAGGTTTCTTTTAACATTTGCATAAGTTTTTATAACTTTAATTCTAGTTTTCACACCTCCTGAGCAAAATTCGGAAAGGTATATTGTCCATCCATGGGAATAATAAGCTACGGCTGAACGTGAAGTCTTTTATTAAAGGTTTAATGTGCTAATACTTGCTTGATGAATGTTGCATGTATGTCAAGTGATTGCATGATTGCATGAAAGTTTTCTTTCTAGCACATTAGACACCTAAATTTTGGCCATATTTTAAATTTAAAGTTTTCCTTTAAGAAAACTTAGAATTTAAAATTTAAAATTTAAAATTTGAATTCTGAAGTTTGAAATATGAAATTCAAATTTGAAATTTAAATTTTGAATTCTTGTTTAGTTATAACTTGTTTGAAGTTACATTCTTAATTAGTGTAGTGACATTGCTTTGTTGCATGCCATCATTTGCATAAGCTGTCTTAAGGGAACTCCTATCACAAGATAAGGAAAGGATTTCATCACCATTTTTAGCTCAAAAACCACAATCCTTCATGTGCGAACCCAAGCCTCTAACTAAAAGAAAGTAGTAATTTAATTTGCTCTAGTGAGCTAAGGATACCCACAAAGTCGGATTTGAACCAGTGTCAAGTCAGTGTAGACATCTTTTCTGTGTATGTTTGTGCATTTGGTGCCTACGGCAAGTGGTTCAGGGATAAGAGCCCGAAGAAAGGTGGACTGGTCCGCTTACCTGACCAATTTTAATTGGTGTCTTAGGCAAGCAACGAGGGACCTCCACCAACCTTACACTTACCTGGTCAGGTGCAAAGTTACTACAGTCTAGATTGTCACCTTGACTAAACATCTGATTTGGGTTTCTAGGTCTAGCACACCCTAGAATGAGTCTATTTATATTGTATGACAATTAGATTAGGGACCCCATACCAGCACAATCCAGGTCAACCCAGTGTAGCCATGGACCCAAATCTAGAAGCTTTAATGAGGACTATGACTGAGCAGTATAATCAATTGAACACTAGGTTTGATCAGATGCAAGAAAGGATTGATTCCTTAGAAGAATCCCATATGACTCCTCCTGAGCCTCAATCACCCAGAATGACACCCCTGAATCCTAGCGTCCAATGTCCTGAACCTATTGTTGAACCCCACCAAAGATGACCTCATCATGACTACATTAATCAAGATGAAAGAGCCCTTAGGAGTATCCGACTTAATGCACCCACTTTTGATGGGGACCTAGATCCTAAGGTGTACATAGATTGGGAGGAAGATATGCACCAATATTTCGAATAGTATGAAATGTCAAAGGATAAAATATTCAAATTTTCTAAGCTTAGACTAATCCGACAAGCTAGGTTGTACTGAGAAAATGTTGAGCAACTATGTAGGCAAAGAGAAGATATGCCAATAGGTACTTGGAGAGCCATGAAAATCAAGCTTAGGGAGAAATACCTACCTATTTTCTTTAAGCAAAGGTTACTGGACCAATGGCAACGGCTAAGTCAAGGGAATAGGCTTGTGTCGGAATACATTACTAAATTTGATGAATATGTTATGCAATGTAGTATTGTTGAATCAGAAGATGTAACCCTATCCAGATTTAGAGCCAATTTAAGAAAAGAGATTCAAAGAGAACGTTTCTTAGACTAGTCCATGACTTAGAATAGGCATACCAGGTAGCTAGGGACTTTAAAAGATTTCAAAGAGTACCATTTGTTCGTTGGCCTAAACCCAATAAGATGAGTGCCCCAAGCCAAAGGCTAATCCAAGACAGACTAACTTTAGTCGATCCATATCCGATACTCCTTTAGTCCGAAAGATTGATAAAGGAAAGAGTCCAAAAATCCAAAGGAGTAATACTCAAAACATACATTGTTTCAAATGTTATAAGGTAGGTCATTATGCGAGTCAATGTTCTACTAGAGCTTTGCATATAGGAGAAGTAGAGGAAGAAGTTGATGAATTAATTAAGAATTTGAAGGAAGAGATTTATAAAGCAGAAGTGAATCTAGCTGATGAATATGATGGAGATGAAGAAGTTTTAGACTCGTCTGAGTTTTTAGAAGTTGTTAGATGTATCTTGACCCGGACCAAAGAGCAGGAAGACTGGTGTAGGACTAACATCCTACAAACTTTTGTCAAAATAGGGAGAAAGCATGCAAAATAATTATAGATAGTGGGAGTTGTGTCAATGCAATTTCAACTAATACTGTTAAGAGTTTAGGATTACCCATTGCTTCCCATCCCAACCTTTATAAGGTTTTCTGGATAGATTCCACTTCGATATCGATCAAGTTTAGATGTCAAGTTCAGGTGCAATTCCAATCGTACCTAGAGAAAGTTTGGTGTGACATACTTCCAATGGGGGTTAGTAGCATTATTCTTGGTAGACCTTGGTTATATGATCGTGATGCTACTTTATTCGGTCAATTTAATTCTTGTTCCTTTAATTTTAATGGAAAGAAGATAGTTATAAACCCTTTTCCATCCAAATATAACATTAAGAGAGGGTCTAGTAACTTGAAGGAAAAGAAACAAGGGTTGCATTTGATAAATGATAAAGACTTCGAAAAGAAAATTAATGAAGGATCACCAATTTAGATCCTATCAACCCAGGAAATCCAGAACCAACCCCAGAAGGAATAACCCTAGAAGTAAAAGAAATTTTAAGGGAGTTTCAAGATGTCTTCCCTGAAGATCTACCTAATCACCTTCCATTACTTAGGGATATCCAACATGCCATAGATTTAATCCCTGGCGCTATATTACCAAATCTACCACATTATAGGATGAACCCTAGTGAGCATGCTGAGTTACAAAAACAAGTTGGAGAACTCCTCCAAAAGTAATTCATTAGGAAAAGTTTGAGTCCATGTGTCATACCCACGTTATTGACCCCTAAAAAAGATGGCATTTGGAGGATGTGTGTAGACAGTCATGCCATTAATAAATCATAACTAAGTATAGGTTTTCTATACCCCGTTTAGACGATATGTTAATATGATGGCCGGTGCAACAATATTTTCAAAGATTGACCTTAAGAGTGGCTATCATCATGTTAGGATTAGATCTGAGGATGAGTGGAAGACTGTGTTTAAGACCAAGGAGAGTCTTAATGAATGGGTAGCCAAGCTTTTCTTGATCAAATAGTCAAATTGCATGGGTTACGTAAAACCATTGTTTCTGATAGGGATGTCCATTTCACGAGTTACTTTTGAAAAATCCTTTGGCACCTACTAGGAACAAAATTGAACTTCTCAACTACTTACCACCCCTAGATTGATGGACAAATCGAAGTAGTAAACAAAAGTCTAGGGAACTTATTGAGGTGTTTGTAGGAGAAAGTCTAGGAAACTAGGATCTGCTATTACCTCATGCTGAATTCGCTTACAACAACTCAATCAATAGGACTGCTAGCAAAAGTTTTTTGAGATTGTCCATTGTTATAAACCTAGGAAACCTATCGACCTCATTCCATTACCCACTTATGCTTGAATGTCTGAGTCCACCGAGTCATATGCACAACATATTAAGGAATTACATAAGGAGATTAGTAAGAAAATTCAAATGAGCAACGAAGTCTATAAGCATATGGCCAATTCACGTAAACGAATGAAAGAATTTAATATAGGGGACTTTGTCATGGTTAAACTTAGACCTGAAAGGTTCTCACCGAGAACTATGAAGAAACTGCATGCCCGAGGAACTGGACCTTTCAAAGTATTAAAGAGAGTTGGACCTAATGCATGTGTTAGAGTTACCACCAGATTATGGCATTAGTTCAACATTTAATATTTCTGATCTGAAAGAATACAAAGAGCTAGCATTAATTCCTAATGAGCCTTTTGGACCTTACCCAGCCTTTGAGAGTGAAACCCTACCTAAGTGTCCACTAGCAATTCAGCCAGAGCGAGAGATAGGATTGAACGTATCTTGGATGACCAGGCAATTACCATCAGAAATAAAGGCTATCAACGTTATCTGATTCGATGGCAAGGAAGGCTAAAATCTGAGGATTCCTGGATCATTCAAGAGGATCTGCAGCAAATCGATCCAGACCTACTAGAAAGGTATCAAAGTTAGACCAGTCCTTACTCGACAAGGTTGAGTTCATCCCATCCACAGAGAATTGGTGCGGACATAAAAGTTTGAAAGAGGCTTCGATCTAATCAGTATGGCTTTAATTCTTTTATGTATCTTGTAAATAGAGTAATAATTTTACTTCTTTGAATTTGAGTCATGTAATTAAAGTTGGTTTATTTCAATTTGGGTTCTTGAGTCCAAGTAGGGTCAAATTGTTTGTATTTAGTGAGTTTAATAGTTGGGTCCAAGAGAGGTATGGAATTGGGTTCAAGGTAAGCAAGTGAGCTTAAAGATTGGATGCATTCAACCACTCCAACAAATCAATCCAAGATGGACGCCACTTCAGCAAACATTGTTGGATGCCATATCAACCTCTTAGTGTACACCTCATCAAGCCACATCACCACACGCCACATCATCAAGAAGAATTCAAATTTAAAGGAGCCGCCCACTTTTCTTTTCTCTTTTTAAGCTTAGTTATAAGTTGTTTCAACCTTTCATCCTTATAGCTAGCTTAGGTTGCAACTTTTCATGAAAAGCTCCGTGTAATTTAAATTTTTAAAAATCTCTTGGAGGCTTATAAATACTACTCCAAGCTCTCTTGTAAAGATAATTTATGATAAATGAAAGTTGAGTTTATTTTCTTCTATTTGTGTTGGCAAATGTCCTTCGAGAGGGAGTGGGTGAGAGGCCCTTAGCTACTTCAAGAAAGTCATCTCCATGCCAAGATCCATTAGTCATTCTCCATTCCATTCTACCATCCCATCTTCTCTTTCAAGGTGCAAGAACACTCCACAAAGAAGGCCAGCCAAGCTACCTCAAATCCGCCAAGCTTCATCTTAATTTCAACCTTCCCTTTCTCTTCCTTCATTTCATTAATACTCCATCAAATTTTTATATTCTTAACTCTAATTTGGTTTGTGTAGGATCCCCGAAAATTTTAAGTTTCAAAGAAGAAGGTCTTCCATAACAAGAAACAGATACAAGAAGTCTTACAATTAGAGGAATCTCTTTGTCATCCAAGATCTTCATCCTTGAGTGTAAACCTTCCAATCCCTGATATATTATGGCCGGGTACCCCTCTTTCAACATTTTTTGATATGAAATATTAGAGTAACTAAGCCTTAGCCTGTGAGAATTTCTTAGCCACAAAGATCCTTTCTCTTTATTATTTTGAAGAATTCTCATCTAAGTCTAGTTTAACATGCAAATCCCTTCATGAAAATTTATACTCTTTTATATGAAAATGTAGCCTAGCTTCACTTTATTTTTTATTTAGTTATTACTATCTCCTCCTATATTGCATCATTCCACTTCATTCCTCATTAATGTAGTAATTTGAAATTAATAACGTCTAATTACCTTACTTTTTAAAATTTAAAAAATAACTTATATTTTGCTGTCAACTAATCGATCCATTCATTATCACATATATCAATTATTTTATTAATTTTAATTAATTATATATAACAAAATATTAAAAAATAAATTATTTTTAAAATATAATAAATAAATTATGATAATTGAAAGTTTAAGAATAAAAAAATTTGAATAAATGTTTAAAGATTAAAAATATATTTTAATCTTAAAAAAATAATTAAATCTAGTATCTTCTACTTATATATAAATACTTTGATTTAGGTGTATTTTTAATAGATTTGATTTAGGGATATTTTGAAAATTTGATGTTATATGACTGGTAATTTGTTTGTCATACCAAACATAGTAATCAATATTATTGTAACATACCTGTGTATACCAAACACAGTAATCAACATTATTAGCAATCCATCTAGTGATAATCTATCTTGTAGGTAATCCACATTACCATTCAGGATTGCTGGCAATGCACCAAATGCAACCTTAATTATTATAATGGTTATAAGGGTTACAACAGTCATTATCTAACTCAAAAATAACTTTTCAAATTTTAATATTAAAATAATCGTTAAGGCAAAGGCTATTATCATATTACTATAAAGAAATAAGGAAAAAACAATGATGCTATGGGTAATATATTCTAAGTGATAATATAATTTAGTCTTCAAAACTTTAATTATTATAATTAATTTTTTATATTTTAAGATTAGTAGAATAATAGACATATCATCTTAACATGATACGTCAGTTGACTGGTAGGATAGGATATAACAATACTATAGCAATTATTATTTTCACTTTTTAAGTTATTTTTTTCAAAATCTCTAAAAAAGTGCATTTTGATAAAATATAGGTTAAAATGAACCTCAATCTTTCACTCGAAATCAAATTGATCCTCAAAGTTTTGGTTATTATAGTTTAGTTTCTTATATTTTAAAAATATTATATTTTTAACAGTTTTGTTATATTGAATCATTAAAATTGGTAGGATAGAATTAATAAAATTATTGATCTTGTTGATTTATTAATCAATAATGATACAGGGTAATTGGTTGATATATGCAATTGAAAGATCTAATTAAGACTTAAAAAAATAAAGTAACTTTGGGATGTTGAGAATGGATGTTATGGCTATTGAATTTATAGTTTCATTTATTCAAATATTTCAATTAAAGTAGAATTTAGCTAAAATTAAAATTCGGTGTGAAAGTAGGAGTGTGTTTTTAAGAAAAACTCGCGTATTGGAAGCTTTACATTATGACATTAATGGTGCAAGTTGAGAGATATTTCTTTTGAGAGCAAGTCCTCAATGCTTAGCCATAAACTTCATCATCATTATTATTATTTATTCATAATGTTATTTTGAGTTCTTTCGCCAAATTTATTCCGAATCTAATCAGCGCATTAGGTGCTTTTAGAATCATGCGAACTGTTCTCTGGCACATCCTCTTTTGACTGCTTTAAGATTTGTGCTCGGCCTTCTTCATCCCTGATCTCGGTGATCTTCGTCGCCTGGCTTTCTGCTCCTCACCAAGCTTTTGTTCTACAGCCCTTTGTAGCCCTAATGGGACTTCGGAGGCCCGTGCTTCCCGGAGGAGGAATGTGGATTCCGTATACAAATGGGTTTCATCGTCTCCGTCTCTGGCGGAGGTGGCTCGGTTGGAGAGTAGGTTTCCTGAGATCGTTCGAGTGGCTGTGCTGATGCTTGAGGAGGAGATTATGGAATGGCAGCACAGAGCCGTTCTCGTCCGCTCCTTTCTTAAGTGGGTGCCGATTGAAGCTTTCATCAGAGAATTTCGTCGTGCTGGAATTCCTGGTGTGATTCAACCGGTCAGTCTCGCCTTTCGTTGTCACATTTTTCGATTTGAAGATCCGGCGGCTTGCAACCTAGTGCTCAACCGCCCCTAGGTGATCAATGGTCAAGTAATTGCAGCGGAAGCCTAGCGTCCGGAATTTTTTCCAGCTGAGGATTCCATTGCCTCACTCTGCTCTGGTTGTGGATGCCAAATCTTCCCTTAGAGTACTGGAAGGAGGACATCCTCCGTGCCATCACGGAGCCAGCAGGTGTCTTCTGCTGTGCCGATTCCGCCACGATGTCAAGGAACAGGGGCGGATTTGCTAGGGTGGTAGTTCAAATTGACCTTCATCAACCTCTTCGGCATGGGACCCGAGTGCAGGGAATCCAAGGACCCTTCTGGCAGCAGTTCATCTACGAATCACTAGAGGGAATCTGCCCCAACTGTGGATCTTTACACTTGGCTGGTTCGTGCTCTACGTCAGCCATGGCAGCGGGGGAGAATCAAGACTGTTGCTATGTTTTTGGGCCTTGGATGGTGGGTCCGGCAGCGGCGGAATGTTGTGGATCCTCAGCCTAACAACTTTTTGACAACTACGGCTTCGGGCCCTGTTCCACATCCGGCCACTGCTGCACCGAGCATTGATGCGGGCTGGAAGACGCCGATGAAGCTGCGTCGTAGGCACCCTTCGGGACCATCAATGGAAGCTCAGGTTACTACTCAGGGTTCCTTTGCTTCCGTGGCTATTCCAATTCAACAAGCGCTAGATGATTTGAGGTGTCCTGATCGAGGCAAGCAGCCACTGGTTAAGGAGGTTGGGGAGAAGGTTGTTGATGAGATGGTGGCCATGCCGGTTCATCAGGCGCGTGCCATTTTTAAAGCTTCAGTAAAAGGATAGTTTCAGGTGATTAAGGCTGGGACCCTGGATGCTTCTAAGTCCCAATCCTTGATTTTGTCTAACCCTTTTGCCTCCTTGAGTTCGGACGCGAATGAAGGGGGCCACTTGGATCATAGTTCTCAGGGTCCCCTCAAGAGGGCTAGACCTGTTGATAGCCTGCCTCTGAGGTCCATTTCCAAACCGGAGAAGCGGAAAGGAAAAGGCAAGGACAAAAATATCAAAAGTCTAGTGGATATCATTCCTTCCTTGGCTTGCACGACCCAACCCCTTGCTATCTGAAGGTTGGCCAAGAGGTGGTTATGGTTAACCCGGGAAGGCAGAATGATCAAAACTGTGAGGTGTCCTCTGGTGGCTATGTGGGACACGGGTCAGTTGATATTGAAGTTGACTCAGTTGCGCTGAAGGCTGGTTCTACTCAGATCTCTGTGGGTGGTTCTCAGCCTGTTGGGTGCCACAATGATAGTTTCATGTCAGAGGACCAGGGAGGGATCCCATCTACCTCCAGTTAATTTATGAAGATCTTAATTTGGAATGTTAGAGGTGCTAATAAGCCCTCATTCCGTTCCTCTTTTGGTAGATTGATGTATTTACACAACTTTGATATATGTGTTTTGTTAGAAACCAGGTTGTCAGGTGATAGTCTGGCAATGTTCCGGAGATAGATTTTCCACCTTGGTCTTCTTATGCTGTGGAGGCTAAGGGGCTATCGGGAGGTATTTTGGCCATCTAGTGTGAATCAGTTGTTACGATTGATGTGTTTCATCAATGTAATCAGTAGCTTGGTCTTGTTGTCTCTGAAGGTACTTCTGATCCCTGGCTTCTATCGACGATTTATGCTAGTACGGATTATCGTGAGAGATGGGCCCTTTGGGCTGAATTACTCTCCCTCATGGACCAGGGGATTCCATCCATTATTGCTGGTGATTTTAATTGTATCACTGAGGCTAGTGAGAAGAGGGGGGGCAGAAGAGTCACTGGCTCTGCTGATATTATTGAATTCAGGCCATTTATTGGGTCTTCTGGATTGATGGATTTGGGGTACTCGGGGCCTCAATTCACCTGGTGTAATAACTGCCAGGGGTTAGCGCGGGTCTGGAGAGACTTGATAGAGCCTTGGCCACTGCCCAATGGCTTCAAAAGTTCCCTTCTGTCTCCATTACTCACCTTCCGAGAATTGTCTCAGACCACTGTCCCATTTTGATTTCTACGGAGGTTGATCAGTTTTAGAGGAAACGGTTTAGATTTGAGCGGTTCTGGACTTTCCATTCTTCTTTCGAACTATAATTTTTTAGATCTGGCACCTTCCTATTAGGGGCAATGCTGTCTACCGGTTATCTCATCATCTTATGATGGCCAGACGCAGACTTTCCACGTGGAACATATTGGAAGTGGGGGATCTGGTGAGACAAGTGGAGTAGATTGAAGTTGTTTTAGTGCCCTCCAGGCGAAAGAAGACCATGATGGTTTTCTATTGGATTCTGATCTATCCCTGCTGCATGAGAATCTTGCTCATGACCATTCCCTTCTTCGGCAGCAGGAGGTATATTGGAGACAAAGGTCCAGGGTTCAGTAGATACGTGAAGGGGATCGTAATACCAGATTCTTTCATCAGGCTACATTGAAGAGGCGGGCAGCTAATAGGATTCGAAGGGTAGCTGATGCTGAGGGGAACTTTCATGAGGATTGTCACTCTATTCGGACTCGGTTTCTTCATTTCTTCCAATCCAGATGGTCTGAGTCTACGGGTGATGGGGCTCCGGTATTCCAGGTTTCTGATTCCAGGAAGGTCTCCTCTTCGGAGAATGCCATGCTTGCCAGGCCGATTGGTTAGGAGGAAGTACAGGTGTTTTACAAATGAGTGTTATCAAGCAAAAATCTTATGGAAGTATATTCCTTTCATTTTACTGCTTACCTGGAAGCTAGCAAATTAATCCATTCTCCCTGGCCGTTTGCATAATTATGTGAGCTAGCTAGCTAGCTAGCTTATTCTTCCTTCTAGCTAGCTGACGCATTTGTTAGCTAACTAACATTATCTTGTTGTGGCCTGGCCAAATGGTTGCCTTCTTTAGTTAGCTGGATAGCTAGCTGGTCCCTTCCTTGGCTAGCTGGAATTACATTTGAGCTAACTATGTCTCCCTGATCTCTATGGTAGCCGAACCATGCTCATTTCTAGCTAGTTGGTTAGCTAGCTTGGCCTCCTTCTCAGCTAGCTGAATTACTTCCTTAGTTAACTACTTTTTGCCTGATCTTTGTGCTGGCCGAATGCTATTGGATTCAGTTAGCTGACTAGCTGACTCGTCCTCCCTCTTAGCTAGCTGATTTCATCCTTTAGTTAACTATTTGTGCCTATTACTATGCTGGCCGAACGGTGCTCTTTTTTAGCTAACTGGTGAGCTAGATGGGTGTTTCTTTTAGCTAGCTAGTATACCCTGTTAGTTAACTGCTTTGCCTTGGGAGCTAACTAGTCTTCTTTGTCAGCTAACTATTTTTTGTAGGTCATTCACCAAGCCGTGCGGTTGCAATTTTAAGTTAGCTGGAGAGCTAACTACCTCTTCCCAAGCCATATGGATTCATGCCCCGGTTAGCTGAAGAGCTAACTAATCTTCTCCTTGGGCGTGTGGATGAGTTTCTTAGCTAGCTAAGGAGATAGCTGCCTCTCTCTCTCTCTCTTAGGCAGAAGATTTCTCTTACCATGAAAATTTGAGTTTAGTTAGCTAAAGAGCTAACTCTTTCTCTCTTGTTGGCAGATTCTTTCTCCAAGCTGTGAGCTTCCTTTTTCTAGTTAGCTAGAGAGCTAACTACTTTTTGTGGCTCTTCTCTTCTTGAACATTGGGATGCTTGCTTAGTTAGCTAGAGAGCTAACTAGCATTTCTTGGAATGTATCTCCTGGGTGTATGACTCCTTGCTTAGCTAGCTAAGGAGCTAGCTACTTTTCTTAGGATGAATGTCAAGTCGTGTGATCTTTGTGCTTAGTTAGCTAGAGAGCTAACTACTTTATCTATTATAACTGATGTTTTCAGTCATGCCATGGAGTTTTCAAATCTAGCTAGCTGGAATATCTTTTTAGTTAGCTAATGGCTTCTCACTCCTCTTCATAGCCGAGCATCGTCAAGTTTCATCTAATTGAAATTAAATTCCAGTCAGCTACCTCATTGCCATTTGGGCGTGCTCTCTCTATTCTTTAATTAATTTCTATTTCCAGCTATACTAACTTTCAATCTCTTGGATTATGGCAGAGATCTTCCTTCTTCAAATGGATTCAGTGCATTCAATGCTCAAGGGAAATAATCTCAACGGTTATCTTTTCTTCCCATTTTACTTTCCATTTATTTCAAATGTGTCTAATGGATATCTTTGATGTTGGAACACTTTAAATAGCTGAGATTAGAAGAACACAATGACGAATCTGAAAGAAAAAAAAAAAGAAGAGAAAGAAATCCAAGAAAAAGAGCGTTTATTGCATATTTTTTTAAGTGTTGAAAGCAAGTTCGTGTGCATTGAAGTTGACAAATCTTAAAGATTATTCATTGCTCAAGTCATCCAGATCCATTAAATCCCTTAAGCATTCAAAGCTCTAGCTACCTCGGAGTTCTTCATGTATTGCTGAAGATTTGCTACAAAAGTTGTAAAGTATTTTCTTTGAATATTTGCTCATTGTAGGAGCTATTTGTTCTTATCTATTCTGAACATTCTAGTAAAAGGGTTAGATATAACCCTTGGTTATTGTTGGCTTCCTTGTGCCGTTAAACAAGAGGACTAGCGGGTAAGGCTAGGGGTTGGCTTCCTTGTGCCGTGAAACAAGAGGACTAGCCGGGTAAGGCTAGGGGTTTGGCTGCCTTGTGCCGTATAAACAAAAGGGCTAGCTGGGGAAGGCTAGAGGTTGTAATCATTGTGATACGATTGGAGTGAAATTTCCAAAGGGTATTTTGAGGAGTGGATGTAGGTGCTAAGTTTGACACCGAACCACTATAAACTCTCTTGTGTTTGTGGTTGCTTGATTTTATGTGATATTGTTCTGTGCACTTCACTACACCGCTGCCAATTAAATTTTAATTAGTGTTAAAGCATATATCTGTGCTAGTAATTAATTTTTAATTATCCAATTTACCCCCCCTCTTGGGTTGCTACATCTGGGCAACAATCTATTTAACTTTTATTAGATCCACTTTTAATTGTTATTAAATATTTATCTCTTTTTTAAAATAAGTGTTTGCTATTGTTAGATCATACGCCATTGCAAAATCTAATAAGCTCATCGGCTTCATTCCTATCTCCAAATTCATATTCTCCATGTATCATTTTATATTTATCCCTCTATTTACCTATATGTCCATTAAAATCTCCTTCCAAATATATATTTTCTTCTTGTGGTATTTCTTGCATTACTTCATCTATGTCTTTTCAAAATTATATTTTAGTTTGTTGGTCTAATCCTACTTGTAGTGCATATGCATTAATTATGTTTGTTGACCTCTTATTGATTTTGATAAATATAAAATAATTAAGTATTATACTAATCATATTATTGTTGAGTTTAAGTAACTTCAGATTATTCATCATGAAGAAGATGTTTGCTCCAGTTTAAGGTAAAGTTTGAATCAAATGAAAGGTAATACAGGTAAAGCATTAATTATATATATGTGCTTTCCAATTCAAAATGCTCTCAAAGAGTTTGTAGTTCAAAATAATTTTTTCAAAGAACTTGGATTTCGTGACTATTGAATATTTTTTCATGTATCCTCTGTACACTTATTGTTTGGACAATTTATTTGTCAAAATAACTTTCAAGTTTAATTAAATTTGCATTGTTTTGAACTAGATTTAATTATTTTACAAGTCATTCTTACAAACTCAGCAACCAAATCTTTTTGCAAAGTTCTTATTTAACTTCTATGTGTTTTGAATATTTTCTGAAGTTGAATGAGGGCCAACACAATTTTTGAGTGTTTATTGGATGATCAAATTCTCGTTATTGGCTGACCAAATTTTTATTGCTCTCTGTCTTGCTTTTGAAACTTTATTTCAATGTTTAGTGGGCAACTGGTTTCCTCAGCTGGCTGATTGATTTTCATTGGCTCTCTGTCTTCGTTTCTGATACAATTCCATTGGATGGCTAGTGTTAGGGTGTTGGGCGCCTAACTTTTTTATGAAGCTTTTTGTTGGAAACCAACTCTCTAAATCGGCCGTTCAATTTTCCATCGCTCACTGTCTTCCATCTAAGAGATTTTAAAAAGGGGTATTGGATGACCGATTGGATCTGGTTAGGCACCTAGCTTTTTCATGATGCCTTTTGTTGGATGACCAACATCTTTTGTTAGGCATCCAATTCTTCATGGTGACTTTTGTTGGATAACCAATTCCTACTGTTGGGCATCCATTTTTCATGAAAACTTTTATTGGGTTGCCGACTTTCTTATCTAGGCATCCAAATTTTGTTGGCTCTCGGGTTTGTCTCAGAACTTGGCTTTAAATTTGAGATTAGCTAACCGATTGGACAACCAATTTGTTATAAAATTTTTTGCAATGGCTATTTCTCAATGGCTAAATGCATTCTATTTTCGTTTTTTTGTTTCACAATGGCTATATTATTTTTTGTGTATAAATACCCTCTTGTACAGTGATTCAAGAAGATATACAAGAAGAAAAGAAAGAGAGAAAAAAAAAAAAAAATCTTTTATGAATAGAAAGAAAAATACTTTGAAAGAGAGTTTGATTCTTGAAAGAAAGTTGAAGAGTTGCATTGATTATTTTCAAAAGCCACTATGAGTGCATTTACTTTCCATTCTTGGTGTGGTGTAAAAGCTCCAACAACTTTTCTTGAAGAGCATTCAAGGCTTCCACGAAAGCTTCATTATTGCTATTGCGCACTTAAAGAAAGAAACCACCTAGTATTATATTTTTCAAGTTGTAAAGTATTTTTTTTTTAATATTTGCTCAATCATTAGGAGCATCTTGTATAAATATTACATTATTGTGCTTTGATTTGTGTTTCATAATTATAAAATATGTGAGGGTAGAGGTCTACCCATGAGTGTATTTGTAAGGCTTGCTTGTGCTCGAAAATAAGCTTGCTAGCTAGGTAGGTGAGTGGTGCTAGTGAAATTCCCGAGGGGTTCTTGGGAAGTGGATGTAGGTACCGAGTTTGGTACCAAACCACTATAAACTTGCTTTATTTGTATGTGATATTCTCTGTGGTTGTTTGCATATTAACCTCACATCACTATACGTTATTTATTTATAAAACGAAATCTAAGTACACATATTTGCTAGTTAATTTAATTTTTAAGAAATCCAATTCATCCACCTCTTGGATTGCTATATCTGGGCAACAAGTGGTATCAGAGCAGGTGCTCTTATTGTTAAAGCTTAAAAAGCTTTAAGCTAAAGATTGTGGCAATCATATTGAGTGAGGGACAATTCACAAATATGCCATCTTTATTTAATGGCACAAATTATAGTTATTAGAAAGCTAGGATGAAAATCTTCATCCAAGCACTTGACTATAATTTATGGAGTACCATAGTTAATGGTTCACACACACCCACAATAAGATCTAATAATGGCATGGAGATTCGTAAATCAAAAATAAAATGTGATGAACATGATAAGAAGTTGGCTCAGCTAAATGCTAAAGACATGAATGTTTTGTATTATTCATTGGATGCAAATGAATTTAACCGTATATCTACTTGTTCATCTGCAAAAGAAATTTGGGATATATTAGAGGTTACCCATGAGGGTATCAATCAAGTAAAAAAGTCCAAAATTAATATTCTTGTTCATAGATATGAATTGTTTAAGATGGACTCAAGTGAATCTATTTTTGATATATTTACTAGATTTATTAATATTATTAATGGGCTTAAAAGCCTTGATAAATTTTATTCTAATGCTGATTTTGTGAGAAAGGTATTAAGGTCTTTGCTTAGGTCTTGGGAGGCCAAAGTAATTGCTATTCATGAGGCAAAGGATCTAAATAATTTACATTTGGAGGAATTATTGGAATCCCTCGTGGCGCATGAACTACAAGTCAAACAATATGTGGATGAGGATGAATCAAAAAGAAGGAGAACCATGGCCCTTAAAATTTTTGATCTAAAAGAGGAATCGAATGAATCCTTGGAAGAAAGTGATGATGATGACATGGCCCTTAATATTAAAAAAATTAAGAAATTCATGAAAAAAAGAAAGTTTGAAGGAAGAAGAAGACCATTTGTAAAAAGAGAAGGAAGCAAAGAAAAAGAAAAGGAAATAATATGTTATGAGTGCAAGAAACTGGGATACTTTAAATCTGAATATCCATAATCCAAGAAAGGTTCCAATAAGTTCAAGAAGAAGGCAATGATGGCTACTTGGAGTGACAGTGATAACTCAAGCTTCGAGAGAGAAGAAAAGAGTAAAGTAGCCAACCTATGCTTCATGGCAAATGATAGCGAGGTAAGCTCTAGTTTTCTTGATGATTTTACTTTTGAAGAATTGTATGGTGCTTTTTATGAATTAGTAGATGATTTTGCAAACCTTGATTCTAAAAACAAAGATTTGAAAAATCAAACTCAAAACCTTACTTTAGAAAATAACAAATGCATTGAAGAAAATCATTTTTTAAAGAAAGATAATAAATAATTGAAATCTAAAGTAGATAGGCTTAAACTATAGTGGATAGATTTACTTTTAAGTTCTTCAAAACTAAACATGATTTTGGATAGCCAAAGAGTCTTTTTCGACAAAGCTAGATTAGGCTATAACCCCCTTAGAAAATAAAAACTTTTAAAAAATATTTTTGTGCATGCTAGTCAAACATCAAATGTTACTTGTTTTAAATGTGGTTTAAAGGGACACAAGTCTTATGCATGTAATAGTGTTAAGAAAGTTTGAGTTCCAAAAGGAACCATATTGACTAACCCCAAAGGACCCAAGAAAGCTTGGGTACCTAAAAGTGAAACTTAGTATTGTGTTTGCAGGTGTGTCTTACAATCTATGAATCTAAAAGAAAATAGTATCTTGATAGTGGGTGTTCAAGATACATAATAGGTGATGAATCGTAATTCATCACTCTGGAGGCTACGTATGGATGTATGGTCACCTTTGGAGACAATGATCAAGGTAAAATTATTGGTATTGATAAAATAGGTTTCACACCTGATACATATATTGACAATGTTTTACTTGTAAATGGTTTAAAGCATAATTTATTGAGTATTAGTCAATTTTGTGATAAAGGCTTTAAAGTGATTTTTGAATCATCTATTTGCATTGTTTCTAATCCTGCTGATAATTGCATAAAATTCATTGGTCATAGGCATGAAAATGTTTATATCATTGATTTAAATGATTTAAATGACCATGATTTTGACTATCTAGTTGCTATGAATTCTAAAGTTGATGAATCTAGTTGGTTATGGCATTGTAAACTTGCACATGTTAGCATGGATCTTCTTTCAAAATTACTTAAAAAGGATTTAGTAAAAGGTTTGCCAAAATTAAATTTTGAAATAGATAAGATTTGTGATGCATGCCAATTTGAAAAGCAAGCTAGAGTTTCATTTAAGTCCAAAAATATGATTTCAACTTCTAAGCCATTGGAATTATTGCATATGAATTTATTTGGACCGACTAGAACAACAAGTCTAGGTGGCAAGCGTTATGGTTTTGCAATTATCGATGATTTCTCTCAATTTACTTAAATTTTATTTTTAGTTAGTAAAGATGAATCATTTTCAGTATTTTAAAATTTATTCAAAAAAATTACAAATAAAAAAGGAGTTTCAGTTTTATCAATTCGAAGCGATCATGAAAAAGAATTTAAAAATCATCTTTTCAAAAAATTTTGTAATGAGCATAGCATAAATTATAATTTTTTTGCACCTAGGATACTTTAACAAAATGGGATGGTAGAAAGAAAAAATAAAACTTTAGAAGAAATGGCTAGTACCATGTTGTGTGAGAACAAATTCCCAAAGTACTTTTGGGTAGAAGCAATCAATACTGCATGCTACATTTTAAATAGAGCTTTAATAAGATCAATTTTGAAAAGACCTCGTATGAGCTTTACAAAAATAGAAAACCCAATATTGCATATTTTCATGTTTTCAAATGTTGCTATTTTATTTTGAATAATAAAAAATCTAATCTTGATAAATTTGATGCAAAATCTGATGAAGATATTTTTCTTGGCTAGTCTTCCTCTAGTAGAGCATATAGAGTTTTCAATAAAAATACCTTAGTAGTTGAAGAGTCTATTTATATTGCATTTGATGAAGCTAATGATCTTCCATCAAGGGACAGAAAGGTAGTTGATGATGCAGGTGATATTGAAAATCAAGTAAAGGATCTTACCTTGGATGAAAAGGAGGACTCAATAGTCCAAGACAATCAAGAGAAGGTAAATGACATCATCAATCATGAAGAATCTAACGGTAATCATAACTTAGAAAGAGGTTGAAAGTATGGACATAATCATCTCAAAGAATTTATTATTGGTGATTCTTCACGTAGTGTTAGAACTAGATCTTCATTTAGAGATGTATGTAATAACCTAGCATTTGTTTCTCACATTGAACCTAAATGCTATGATGATGCTAAGGATGATGTAGATTGGATAAATGTTATGCATAAAGAATTAAACCAATTTAAAAGGAACAATGTATGGATATTAGTAGATAGATCACATGATCATCCAATTATTGGGACTAAATGGGTATTTAGAAATAAATTGGTTGAGCATGATAGCATAATTACAAATAAAGCAAGACTAGTAGCTAAAGGTTACAATCAGGAAGAAGAAATTGATTTTGATAAAACTTATGTTCCTGTTGCTAGACTAGAAGCTATTAGATTACTACTTGCTTTTGCATGCTTTATAAATTTTAAATTATATCAAATGGATGTCAAGAGTGCTTTTCTTAATGGATATATTGCCGAATAAGTATTTATTGAACAATCATCAAGATTTGAGAACCACTTATTTCCAAACCATGTTTTCAAATTAAATAACACTTTGTATGGTTTGAAACAAGCCCCTCGAGCGTGGTATGATAGGTTAAGCAAATTCTTGATTAGCAATAAATTCATTAGAAGAAATGTTGACACAACTTTATTTATCAAAAAATAAAATAATGATATGCTTATAGTTCAAATTTATGTAGATGACATCATTTTTTGTGCTACTAATGAATTATTATGTCAAGACTTTGCTAAGCTTATGCAGGGAGACTTCGAGATGAGCATAATGGGAGAACTAAATTATTTTCTCGAGCTTCAAATAAAGCAAAGTGATGAAGGAATCTTTATTTGCCAAAGCAAGTACGTCAAAGAAAAATTGAAGAAATTTGGCATAAAGACTTCCAAAAGTATCGGTACTCCTATGAGCTCTTCTTGTAGATTAGATTCAGTAGTATTGATAAAAGTGTGGATATAAAATTATATAGAGGTATGATATGATCTTTACTATATTTGACTGCTAGTAGGCCAGATATATTATTTAGTATTTGCATGTATGCTAGATACCTAACTAATCCTAAGGAACCTCATTTATTAGCTATCGAAAGAATTTTTAAGTAATTGAATGGTACGAGAGACTTAGGATTATGGTATGATAGACAATCTAGCATTGACTTAATAGGCTACACTAATTCAGACTTTGCAAGATGTAAATTAGATAGGAAATCTACTAGTGGAACTTGCAAATTTCTATGTGTTAACTTAATCTCATAGTATAGCAAGAAACAAACTTCAGTAGCATTGTCCACAGCTGAGGTTGAGTACATTACGGCTGAAAGTTATTGTACTCAAATTCTGTGGATTAAGCAACAACTAGAAGATTATGGCATTAAACTTAAAGACATTCTAATAAAATGCGATAATACTAGTGCTATCAACTTAACTAAGAATCATATTCTACACTCTAGAACAAAACATATAGAGATTAGACACCACTTTATTAGAGATCATGTAAATAATGGTCATATTTTTCTTGAACATGTGTGTACTAATTTGCAACTCGCGAAAATTTTTACAAAACCTCTTGATGAGTCAAAGATTTATGAAATTAGAAGGGAGATAGCTATGCTTGACCCTTCAATCTAGTGAGTTGTTGTGCTTGTTTGATTTTTATACTCGCATGTATTTATGATCTTTCTGTGAAATTTATGTCATATGAATCAGCACTGATTAATCTTCATGTTGTTCATTTTTAAATATTTTTATAGATCAATTCTGAATTATTTTCAATTGTTTCTTGAGTGCTTAAGTTCATTCATTGCATTTTGACCCTTGAGTTGCAGAAATCCATCATTCAACCCCCTATTAGGAGACCAGTTGGCCAACCAACTTTGGCCACTGGATGTCCACTTTTGAAAGTGGACATCCGGGTCTTCAAAGTTGGTCACCCATGACCAGCTCCCGAATTTGGACGCCCAACTTGTTGTAGTGGACGTCCAATTCAAGGGATGTGGCCGGTTAGGAATAAATTGCTGAACTTCTCTCTTTCCTCATTTTATTTCCAACATCTTCCCAAGCCGTGAGCCTCCTTCAAGCCTCTTCTTGCACCATTCAATCTCTCATTTTCTTGCTACTTCAAATCCTTGGATCATGGCACCTAAGATGAGATATGGGCATGGTGCATCTTCTTCCCGTGGTGCGAGCGAAAGTTTCCCCTCTAACCCTTTCTGCTTCGAGTCCATGGTAAGGAGATAGATAGCTTTTGGTAGAGTAGTTGATTTTAATTTTTTAGCAACTGAAAATTTTGAAATTGGTGATATGTTAGCATTTCAAGGTTGGAAGTTCTTGCTTAAAACAAACCTTCCTATTTACCCTGATCTTGTCAATATTTTCTTTCATAATATTAGCTTCAGTGGTGGCTATGTGTCTTCTACTATTAAAGGTGTTAAAATTGAATTAAATGAAGATACATTATGAGAAATTTTGCATTTTCCTGCTAAAGGACTGATTGAGAATTCACCTGAAAGCAAAAACTATAGAATGGAAGTTATTCTTGGCATTGAGGATGCCTCACATGTTGATAAGATTTTTGCCAAAGACTTGAATGTTGAAATGAGGTTGCTGTAGAACATAATTTCTAGATGTATTACCCCTAGAAGTGGCAGCTTTGATTATGTAAATAACAAAGACTTGAGTATTATGTTCCATGTAGTTAGCCATATACCCTTAAACCTACCTAGGATAATGATCTATGTTATGAAAGAAGCAGTAGGTAGACCTAGAGCAGCCCTACCCTATGGCATGCTTCTCACCCACATTTTTACACATTTTGGAGTTAGAGTTAAAGGTGAGAATGTCGATCACCTTAGCAATACTAATTTCTACAATGAGCGTACCCTGATTCGTATAAAAATTTTTAAGGTAGATGACCAATGGACAAGAAGCAAAGGGAAGATGCTAGACCCTTCTACATCTGTCTAGGGGGAGGGACCTTCGTTACCTCATGGTTATTTTGCTGGACCTCAGGCATTTTCCTCTTCTTATGGTTTTGTTGATCCTTCTGCTAATTATCCTTATATGTTTGAAGTAAATGATCTTATGACTATTGACCCCACTCCTTCCATTGATGATAATCCTTCCATTGATAATAATCCTTCTACTATCCCATCTCATGATCCACCACCTGTCCAGAATCCTTTCCAACCAAATCGTCCTATCATGCCAAGATTGACCCAGATGATATGGACACATTGGTTTGAAGGATTTGATGTTGTTTCCATTGGAGGATTTGGGACCATCTCATCTTTCTGTTCTACTGATCATCCATTGTTCCCTACATCTCTTCCATGTTTGCTTCCCTTATAGAGATTAAATTGCATGTACTTGATTTACAGCATAATGTCAATATCATTAAGGGAAAAGCATTTAATTATGATGATATGGTGGACATCACAAAAATCCTTGCTGAACTTTTCAAGCTGAGAAATGACATGAATTTCTTATTGGAAAGTGCCGGTATGGCAAGTACTGAGATTGCTATATTTTAAGTTTGAACTGAATCAGCTCAGTCTGCTCTCACTAGCCTTTCAAATATTGTTTCCCAATGCCACAACATTTCTCAGGTAATTCATAATTTCATCACTCATCTATCTTCACAGGAAGAAGATCCTTTTCACCGACATGCTCCTCATCTAGCTTCATCTCGTCCTTCTGGACATGGTCGCTCTCGTGGATCTTCCTCCTCTCGAACTAATATTCTGGACTAATTCTATGTTTAATCTTGTTGTTGGACCATATAATTTCTTTTTACTGCTAAGGACCAATATTTTTATTGGCTTGTATAAGTTTAATGGTTTGTATGTGTGTAAAACTTTGATGTATGTGGTACTTTGTACCATATATTATTTGCTTAATGTATAAAATCTTATGCTTATCTTTAATGATTATTATTTGATCTACTTATTTTATTCCTTGAAGAAAAGACATAAAGTGATACTTGCATTTCCTTTCACCATCTTTTTGATTGATAACAAAAAGGGGAGAAATGGAACACATACATTGGCTTCACTTTTTTTTTCTTTTCTTTCACATTTTTTTAAGTGGTATCAAATGGAACACATACTTTGATTTTCAATTTTTGAAAGAAGGAGAAATAGAATGCATACATTATGACCCCTTTTCAAATTGTGTTTAAAAAAATAAAATTGCATTTATCTCATTCCTCTATTTTTACTTTGGAAAGAATTTGAAACATGTACTACACTCTTAAAAAAATTCAACGTTTCAAAACCAAAGGGAGAGTTATGCATTTATCTCTCAATTATCATAGCTTATATGTTCTTAAAATTTAAAGTTTCGGCACAACACAATAGATTTTGGCACGCATTGTCTTTTACTTCAAAGTTCCAAGGAATGTTACATTTTTAAATTCATTATCCCTTGTTGAAAACTTAATAGCTTTGTCATCATAAAAAGAAAGAGATTATTGACCTCTTATTATTTTGATGAATATAAAATAATTAAATATTGTGCTAATCATATTATTGTTGAGTTTAAGTGACTTCAGGTTACTCATCATGAAAGAAGATGTTTGCTCCAGTTTAAGATAAAGTTTGAATCAAATGAAAGGTAATACAGGTAAAGCAATAATTATAAGTATGTGCTTTCCAATTTAAAATGCTCTCAAAGAGTTTGTAGTTCAAAATGAATTTTTCAAAGGACTTGGATTTTGTGACTACTGAATATTTTTTTCACGTATCCTGTGTACACTTATTGTTTGGACAGTTTATTTGCCAAAATGACATTCAAGTTTAATTACAATTTCATTGTCTTGAACTTGATTTAATTATTTCACAAGTCATTCTTACAAACTCGGCAACCAATTTTTTTGCAAAGTTCTTATTTAACTTCTATGTGTCTTGAATATTTTTCTGAAGTTGAATGAGTGCCAAAATAATTTTGAGTGTTTATTGAACGATCGGATTCTCATTATTGGCCGATCGAATTTTGTTGCTCTCTGTCTTGCTTCTGAAACTTTATTTCAATTTTTATTGGATGATTGATTTCCTCAGCTGGCCGATCGATTTTGGTTGGCTCTCTGTCACTATTTCTGATACAATTCCATTGGATGGCTAGTGTTGGGCACCTAACTTTTTCATGAAGCTTTTTGTTGGAAGACTAACTCCCTAAATTGGCCGATCAATTTTCCATCGCTCTCTATCTTCCGTTTGAGAGCTTTTAAAAAGAGGAATTGGATGACCGATTGGATCCAGTTGGGCGCCTAGCTTTTTCATGATGCCTTTTGTTGGATGACCAACATCTTTTGTTGGGCGTCCAATTCTTCATGGTGACTTTTGTTGGATGACCAATTCCTTCTGTTGGGCATCCATTTTTCATGAAAACTTTTATTGGGCGGCCGACTTTCTTCTCTGGGCAACCAAATTTTGTTGGCTCTTGTGTTTGTCTCAGAACTTGGCTTTAAATCTTAGATTAACAACCAATTGGATGACCGATTTGTTATGAAAATTTCTTCAATGGCTATTTCTCAACGGCTAAATGCATTCTATTTTCATTTTCTTGTTTCACAATAGCTATATTATTTTGTTGTGTATAAATACCCTCTTGTACAGTGATTCAAGAAGATATACAAGAAGAAAAGAAAGAGAGAAAAAGAAAAAAAAATCTTTTAAGAATAGAAAGAAAAAGAGAAAGAAAAATACTTTGAAAGAGAGTTTGATTCTTGAAAGAAAGTTGAAGAGCTACATTGATTGTTTTCAAAAGCCACTCTGAGTGCATTTACTTTCCATTCTTGGTGTGGTGTAAAAGCTCCAATAACTTTTCTTGAAGAGTATTCAAGGCTTCTACGAAAGCTTCATTATTGCTGCTGCGCCCTTAAAGAAAGAAGCCACCTCATGTTGTGTTTCTTCAAGTTGTAAAGTATTTCTTTTTGAATATCTTCTCAATCATTAAGAGCATCTTGTATAAACATTATATTATTATGCTTTGATTTGTGTTTCACAGTTGTGAAATGTGTGAGGGTAGAGGTCTACCCGTGAGTGTATTTTTAATGTTTGCTTGTGCCCGAAAATAAGCTTGCTAGCTAGGTAGGCTAGTGGTACTAGTGGAATTTCCAAAAGATTCTTAGAGAGTGGATGTAGGTACTGAGTTTGGTGCTGATCCACTATAAACTTGTTGTGTTTGTGTGTGATATTCTCTGTGGTTGTTTGCATATTAACCTCACATCACCACACATTATTTATTTGAGAAACAAAATCTAAGTGCACATATTTGCTAGTTAATTTAATTTTTTAAGAAGCCAATTCATCCCCCCTTGGGTTGCTATATTGGGTAACAATGTTAATTATATTATTCTTAATTATAAGTTTTAGTAATATAATCTGATCTCCTTTCCTAGTTTTCTTAACAATATTTCTTAAAATTCTTGTATGTAATTATTCCTACTTTATTTCTATTTTATATTTTTTAGTGTAATATAATTTATATCATGTATTCTTTATTTCTCTAGATCTTTCACCTACCTATTTAGTTTTTTGAAAGCATATTATATTTACTTTTCTACTAATCATAGTGTTTTATCGTCATAGTTTTACCTGTTAGTGTTCCTATATTTTATATTGCTACTCTAAGCTGACTATCATGGACTCACTTCTTTATCCGTACTCATCTATAGTGCAGGAACCCTTGCTCACTTATCACCGCACCCGGGCACCGGTGTGGCGCCCCCTGCCCATTTTTTAAAACATCCGAAGGCAGATGCAACGCATCTCTTAATGGGGACATCCTAGCCCTTCATATAGTTTGATTTATCAGATTCATGTTTTAAAGGTTCTGATGAAGTTTTACGCTAGCTCTCTGCTACCTAACGCATCCCTCCTTCTTTACCCGAACTTGGGACCGGCCTTGATGGAGTTACTAGCTATAGTTATCCTTTTCTAAAATAAAATGTGCAGTAGCAATCTTTCACAACATTATATAGTACAAAAGTTGTACCTAAAGAATCAATGCCCATATAATAAAATATAGGAGCAAACGAATGAGCCACAATTGAAGGTGTCAGGTTCAACTTAGTGGTTAATGAAGCTGTTGATTGTGCAACATTCCACTAGAGTCATAAAGGGTTTAAGGTGGAAAAAAAGCATGGTAGGGCACAGTAGAGGGAGAGAGCGCTCCAAATCACTTCATATATTTAAAAGATTAGGCTAGTTGGGTAGCCTGAACAGAGCTCACTGCCTGGCCTAGGCTCAATACCGAACAAGCCTGCAACTTTTGAGAAATCAACAGACGCTAGCATCTGCCCATTTCTATCGAGATAGATGTATAATTATTAGATGGACTAGCCCAAACTTCTGTGTATCCGATGATTCAAGCTCGTAGAGTTCCTTCTATTGCTACAACATATAAGAGATATAGCATATATAGATGACGAGACTCTTGATTATCCCTTCTTTCAGTGTCAAGATCAGATCAATATGGAATGACCTTAACAATCATATGTCAACTTGCATTTAGACCATTCAACATACTCTAGATTTTCCTCTCAAAAGTCCAACCAATGAGCAAATGAGTTTTAACCAAACTATTCTCATAGATATTCTTTGGTGGATATGGAAGGTGAGAAATGAAGTCTATATCTTTTAATTAAGGTTTTTATTTCAACCTAAGAAATTAGATAGGCTATAGGCCAAGCTGAAGAATTCATCATATCCAAATCACTCATTTAAAGGAATATGACATTTGGGACTTCTTTCCATAATGTTCTATGTGTTCTTCAATTATTCTAATCTCATAGTTGCCTGCCCTCTCTCCCGCCCTCTCTGCCTAAATTGGATTATGTCAAGGTGAATTTTGATGGATCCGTTCCTCCGAGCATAGCTGGTGCTAGAGCGGTCATACGAGATTATATAGAGGGCATATCTTTCTTGCTTTAGCTATTTTCTTTATGCTATTCTCCTTTCAACTTCTTTAATGTCATGTGCAAAATTAGTTGGTACTTGGTATGGTTTACGAGCAACCATTTATTTATTCGACTACAAACCATTCATTTATTTTAGTGCTTGAGAATTATTCTGAAGAGTGATTTAGTTACCATGGTATCCTAGATAAAATGCCAATCAAATATCCATCCTTGAAAGATTTCTACATGCTTATCTCATTAATCTCAAAGTACTAATTCATATATATTTATAGAGAAGCAGAGTATGAATGCTTTCATATTTATAGGAAGAAAAATCAAGCGGACTTTCTAGCCAATTGGATGGTAACACGGAGGAAAATGGCTTGTTGGACTATTGGGTTAATCCCTCCCCAATTAACTTTTCTTGCTTCGATTGATACCTAAGGAGTTGTTCTAATAGGCCTTAATCCTTCATTACTTGCTACCAACAATTAAAATAAAATGCTTAGGTTGCAACATATAGGAACCGCAATTCTGCTCTCCATAACAAACATGGATAATAAGGAGATCCAACATCCAAATGAAATAGAAGTTTAGTAAGAGTCTAAACTTAAAGAAGAATTAGTACTAAATATGGGATTGTTGTGCGTGAGAAAGAGAGCTCTAGGATCTTAATCTACATTTTCCCCTCATCGTCCGCCATATATATTGCGACCACAATATATGGAGGCCTAAATCGATCCCTCTGTTCATATCTGTTCTGCCAAAAAGCTTCCCCGGCCCCGGTCTTTTGATCCCGTGCTGTAAGCAGTAGCTCAAGATGACATAGAAATATGACAACCAAAATTATTTTTATTTCATGAAAATATTTAATACACTAGCACCACACGAATTCCATACAAACTACGTACTGCTTCGAATGTGAAGCTAATTCTGAGTATTTAAACAAATACTTTTATTGTTACAGTGATATTGGGAAACAAATACTCGAATACTCCAAAGTAATCGACTCTTACTGACCTAATAAGCCCTTTGCCACGGCCTGAATCAGCTTCCAAGTAGCATCCACATGCCTCATCTCAGTCAGCGTAGCGCCAATCGCAAACCGCAGCACGTACATGCCATCCACCACCGCATGGGTCATGAAAGCACGGCCGCTCGAATTCAACGCATCGAGCAGCCTGCGATTGAGCTCTGACTCATCATCCCCTTGGGACCTAGGTTTGAGACGGAAGCACACCAGAGAAAATCTCCGAGGCGCCACCACCTCGAACCTTTGATCCATGGCTACCAGCCTCTCGAAGTGCTTGGCCATTGCGACGTCACTCCTTATGTGCTCCATCAAGTTCGCCACGCCGTATCTACGAATGACCACCCACAGCTTCATGGCTCGGAAACGCCGGCTCAGTGCAATCTGCCAGTCTTTGTAATCCACCACTATCTTGGCATCGCTGGCCTTGTTCCTCAGGTACTCGGAGTAGTAGACAGCGAGTCCACCAATGCTGCAGGGTTTCTGACCCACAGGCAGCAACAATCCATGTTCGTTAGGAACCATTTGTGAGGGTTCATGCTAAATGAATCAGCTAGCTCCACGCCATCAAAATGATGCCTGAATTCTGGGCATATAGCCGAACTACCGGCATACGCTGCATCGACGTGATACCAAACGCCATACTCGTTTGCAACTTTGCCCAGGTCCAGCAATGGATCCACTGCTCCCACAGCAGTGGTGCCGACCGTGGCGCACAGGTAAACAGGCACCAATCCTTCGCCCATGTCGGCCTTAATCGCGGAGCGCACGATATCGGGAGTCAGTGCATAGCCCGATGGGGCATTCGTTGGAATTACTCGGAAATTGGATGGCGGGATGCCGACGAGCTTTGAAGCCTTCTGAACGGTGAAATGCGTTTGATCGGAGGCATACACCACCAATTTAGTGATACCATCCTCTCCGATCCTGCTCAAGGCCTTGTCTCGAGCGGCTGCTAGCGTGCACACCACCGCCTCGCAGGTGCTCCCGTGTATGACACCACCACCGTTTTGGCCACCGGAGAATAAGAACGACGGTGGGAGCTTTAGCATCTTCGCCATCCAATCCATCACTATTTTTTCGAGCTCGGTTGCAGCTGGTGATGAAATCCAATTGAACCCAACAACGTTCAAGCCAGAGCAAAGCATCTCGCCAAGGAATCCGGCGGTGCTCGCATTGGCCTGGAAATATGCATAGAAGTTTGGGCTCTGCCAGTGGGTAAGGCCGGGGAAGATATCCTCACGGATGTCCTCCAAAACGGATTCTATGGGTTGAGGAAATAATGGAGCCGTGTCAGGGAGACGCTTGGTTAGATACCCCGGGTTGACCTGGCTTTGAACCGGGAACTTTTCGATGCTTCGATAGTAATCGGCTATAAAATCTACAACAGCTCGAGATTCCGCGGTAAAGGAGTCAGGATCCATAGATTTGAAGATATCGACGGGGAGGCCACCCATTTTGGCAAAGGAAGAGCCAGAGGGATTTGAGAAGGTGAGAGGGTGACTATATCTTGGCGTGAGTCGATCGGTTGCTTGCGGCTTCTGGTTCAGAGGTTCCCCTTAATATAGGATTTTCCCACAGCCATCAAGGATGAAATAGTTTCCAGCCAAGTTGGACCTTGAATCCATGACTTTGGAGTTCCAAATGGGTAGGCCACGTTGGATCTTTAGCATGACGTCATTCTTCCGTATGCCCTTGTGGCAAGTAACTGCTCGGCCTACACACCAAGGCTTTAAACAATGGAAAAGGCTTTTATACCGCCTTCGGCAGCAAGTTCTACGTGTACGGCAAGTCCTACGTGGGCTGCACAATTCTTTTTTATTGGTCCATATACGCATGACACCCATTAAAAAATGTTAAGACATCCAAAAGAAAAACTAACGACAACCTAATTTTAAGCTTACGACACCGTAGTTATAAAGTCAAGACATCCGTAAAAAAACTCACGACATCCTAGTTTTAAACTCACGACACCCTAGTTTTAAGTTTAAGACATCTATTCAGAAAAGATACATGTACACAACTTTCAAAAAAAAAAAAAGCTGTCTGACGTGCATTAATACTCGTTTAGCTTTTTTTGAAATTTGTGTACAGACACTTTTTCTAAACCGGTGTCTTAATTTTGACATGACGTGCATTAATACCAGCTTTTTTTGGAATTTGTGTATAGACGAGTGGTGTTCGTGGCTTTATAATTAGGGTGTCATAAGCTTTCTTAACGGGTGTCTTAGTTTTATAACTACGGTGTAGTGGCTTTAAAACTAGGGTATCGTAAGGTTTTTTTTTTGCTTTTTTAAAAGCTATTTAATTTTGACATGACGTGCATTAATACCAGCTTTTTTTGGAATTTATGTATAGATGAGTGGGTATCGTGGCTTTATAACTACGGTGTCGTGGCTTTATAACTAGGGTGTTGTAAGCTTTGGTGTCTTAGTTTTATAACTACGGTGTCGTGGCTTTAAAAATAGGGTGTCGTAAGTTTTTTTTTGCTTTCTTAATAGCTTTTAATTTTGACGTGACGTGCATTAATACCCGTTCAGTTTTTTTTGGAATTTATACAAACACCTTCTTGAACGGATGTCTTAAGTTTAAACTAAGGTATCGTCCGTAAGCTTTCTTAACGGGTGTCTTAGTTTTTAGTTTTATAACTACGGTGTCATGGCTTTAAAACTAGGGTGTCGTAAGATTTTTTTTGCTTTCTAGCTATTTAATTTTGACATGACGTGCATTAATACTTATTTAATTTTTTTTGGAATATGTACAAACACCTTTTTGAACGGGTGTCTTAAGTTTAAAACTAAGGTGTCGTCTATTTAAAACTAGGATGTCATGAGTTTTTTACGGGTGTCTTGACTTTATAACTACGGTGTCGCAAGCTTAAAACTAAGGTGTCCTTAGTTTTTCTCTTATGATGTCTTAACATTTTTTTAATGGGTATCGTGCGTATATGGACCAATAAAAAAGAACGGTGCAGCCCAAGGTGCTACCGGAGGTAGTGTACAAAGTCTTTCCTTAAACAATCCACCCGTAATCCTACCAGAAACCCTCCCAACAAAATTAAAAAAAAAAAAAAAAAAAAAAAAAATTAAAAAAAAAAAAAAAAAAAAAAAAAAAAAAAATTAAAAAAATAAAAAAATAATAAAATAATAAAAAAATTTAAATATAAAAAATTAAAATATAATTAAATATAAATAATTAATAATAAAAAAAAATAAAAAATAAATTTTTTAAATAAATTAAGTATATTAATTTAATTTTTTTAATAAATTAATAAATTTTTTTTTATACTTTTTTTATTAAATTAAATTAATAATTAATTTTTTAATTAATTTACTTAAAAATTTTAAAAAATTTAATTACTATTTTTAAAAAAATTTAAAAAATAGTGTTCTTAGCAACGTCTTCTTGACAATGTATGGTGCGGACACCAAAGTTCGAAAGAGGCTTCGATCTAATTCAGTATGGCTTTATTCTTTTATGTCCTGTAAATAGAGTAATAATTTTACTTCTTTGAATTTGAGTAATGTAATTAAAGTTGATTTATTTCAATTTAGGTTCTTAAGTCCAAATATGGTCAAATTGGTTTGTATTTAGTGAGTTTAGTAGTTAGGTCCAAGAGAGGTATGGAATTGGGTTCAAGATAAGCAAGCGAGCTTAAAGATTGGATGCATTCAACCACTCCAACAAATCAATCCAAGGTAGATGCCACTTCAACAAGCATTGTTGGATGCCATGTCAACCTCTTGGTGTACACCTCATCAAGCCACATCATCACATGCCATGTCACCAAGAAGAATTCAAATTCAAAGGAGCCGCTCACTTTTCTCTCCTCTTTTTAAGCTTAGTTATAAGTTGTTTCAACCTTTCACCCTTATAGCTAGCTTAGGTTGCAACTTCCTATGAAAAGCTCCATGTAATTCGAATTTTCAAAAGTCCCTTGGATGCTTATAAATACTACTCAAGCTCTCTTGTAAAGACAATTTACGATGAATGAAAGTTGAGTTTATTTTCTTCCATTTGTATTGGCAAATGTCCTCCGAGGGGAGTGGGTGAGAGGCCCTTAGCTACTTCAAGAAAGTCATCTCCACGCCAAGATCCATTAGTTATTCTATATTCTATTCTACCATCTCATCCCATCTTTCAAGGTGCAAGAAGACTCCATAAAGAAGGCCGCCCAAGCTACCTCAAATCCGTTAAGCTTTATCTTAATTTCAACCTTCCCTTTCTATTCCTTCATTTCATTAATACTCTACCAAATTTTTATGTTCTTAACTCTAATTTAGTTGTATATGATCCCAAAAATTTCAGGTTCCAAAAAAGGTCTTCCATGACAAGAAACAGATACAAGAAGTCCTGCAACTAGAGGAATCTTCTTGTCATCCAAGAACTTCATCCTTGAGTGTAAACCTTCCAATCTCTGATATATTAATAGCTGGGTAACCCTCTTTCAACATTTTTCAGTCGTACCAATTCAAACCAGATCTGAAAACTTTTTCAATAGGTTTTAGATATGAGGTTTCTTTTAACATTTTAATAAGTTTTTATAACTTTAATTCTAGGTTTCACACCTCCTGAGCAAAATTCGGAAAGGTATACTGTCCATCCATGGGCATAATGAGCTACGGCTGGACGTGAAGTCTTTTATTAAAGGTTTAATGTGCTAATGCTTACTTGATGAATGTTGCATGTATGTGCCAAGTGATTGCATGATTGCATGAAAGTTTTCTTTCTAGCACATTAGACACTTAAATTTTGGCTATATTTTAAATTTAAAGTTTCCCTCTAAGAAAACTTAGAATTTAAAATTTAAAATTTGAATTCTAAAGTTTAAAATGTGAAATTCAAGTTTTGAATTCTTGTTTAGTTAGTTATAACTTGTTTGAAGTTACATTCTTAATTAGTGTAGTGACATTGCTTTGTTGCATGCCATCATTTGCATAAGCTATCTTAAGGGCACTCCCATCACAAGATAAGGAAAGGATTTCATCACCTTTTCTTAGCTCAAAAACCACAATCCTTCATGTGCGAACCCAAGCCTCTAACTAAAAGAAAGTAGTAATTTAATTTGCTCTAGTGAGCTAAGGATACCCATAAAGTCGGGTTTGAACCAGTGTCAAGTCAGTGTAGACATCTTTTTTGTGTGTGCTTGTGCATTTGGTGTCCACGGCAAGTGGTTCAGGGACAAGAGCCTGAAGGAAGGTGGACTGGTCTGCTTACCTGACCAATTTTAATTGGTGTCTTAGGCAAGCAACGAGGGACCTCCACCAACCATACACTTACCTGGTCAGGTGCAAAGTTGCTACAGTCTAGATTGTCACCTTGACTAAACATCTGATTTGGGTTTCTAGGTCTAGCACACCCTAGAATGAGTCCATTTGTATTGTATGACAATTAGATTAGGGACCCCATACCAGCACAATCCAGGTCAACTCAGTGTAGCCATGGACCCAAATCTAGAAGCTTTAATGAGGACTATGACTGAGTAGTATAATCAATTGAACACTAGGTTTGATCAGATGCAAGAAAGGATTGATTCCTTAGAAGAATCCCATGACTCCTCCTGAGCCTCAATCACCGAGAATGACACCCCTGAATCCTAGTGTCCAATGTTCTGAACCTATTGTTGAACCCCACCAAAGAAGACGTTATCATGACTACATTGATCAAGATGAAAGAGCCCTTAGGAGTATCCGACTTAATGCACCCACTTTTGATGGGGACCTAGATCCTAAGGTGTACATAGATTGGGAGGGAGATATGGACCAATATTTCGAATAGTATGAAATATCAGAGGACAAAATATTCAAATTTGCCAAGCTTAGACTAATCCGACAAGCTATGTTGTACTGAGAAAATATTGAGCAACTATGTAGGCAAAGAGAAGACATGCCAATAGGTACTTGGAGAGCCATAAAAATCAAGCTTATGGAGAAATACCTACCTATTTTCTATAAGCAAAGGTTACTGGACCAATGGCAATGGCTAAGTCAAGGGAATAAGCCTATGTCGGAATACATTACTAAGTTTGATGAATATGTTATGCGATGTAGTATTGTTGAATCAGAAGCTGTAACCCTATCCAGATTTAGAGCCAATTTAAGGAAAGAAATTCAAAGAGAACTGTTTCTTAGAGAAGTCCATGACTTAAAACAGGCATACCAGGTAGCTAGGGACTTTGAAAGATTTCAAAGAGTACCATTTGTTCGTCGGCCTGAACCCAATAAGATGAGTGCCCCAAGCCAAAGGCCTAATCCAAGCCAGACTCACTTTAGCCGATCCATATCCGATACTCCTTTAGTCCGAAAGATTGATAAAGAAAAGAGTCCAGAAATCCAAAGGAGTAATACTCAAAACATACACTATTTCAAATGTCATAAGGTAGGTCATTATGCGAGTCAATGTCCTACTAGAGCCTTGCATATAGGAGAAGTAGAGAGGAAGTTGATGAATTAATTGAGAATTTGGAGGAGAGATTTATGAAGCAAAAGTGAATCTAGCTGATGAGTATGATGGAGATGAAGAAGTTTTAGACTCGTCTGAGTTTTTAGAAGTTGTTAGATGTATCTTGACCTGGACCAAAGAGCAGGAAGACTGGTGTAGGACTAACATCCTACAAACTTTTGTTAAAATAGGGGAGAAAGCATGCAAAATAATTATAGATAGTGGGAGTTGTGTCAATGCAATTTCAACTAATACTGTTAAGAGTTTAGGATTACCGACTGCTTCCCATCCCAACCTTTATAAGGTTTTCTGGATAGATTCCACTTTGATATCAATCAAGTTTAGATGTCAAGTTCAAGTGCAATTACAATCGTACCTAGAGAAAGTTTGGTGTGACATACTTCCAATGGGGGTTAGTAGCATTATTCTTGGTAGACCTTGGTTATATGATCGTGATGCTACTTTATTAGGTCAATCTAATTCTTGTTCCTTTAATTTTAATGGAAAGAAGGTAGTTATAAACCCTTTTCCATCCAAAGACAACATTAAGAGAGGGTCTAGTAACTTGAAGGAAAAGAAACAGGGGTTGCATTTGATAAATGATAAAGACTTAGAAAAGAAAATTAATGAAGGATCACCAATTTAGATCCTATCAACCCAGGAAATCTAGAACCAACCCCAGAAGGAATAACCCCACTAAGTAAAAGAAATTTTAAGGGAGTTTCAAGATGTCTTCCCTGAAGATCTACCTAATCACCTTCCATTACTTAGGGATATCCAACATGCCATAAATTTAATCCCTGGCGCTATATTACCAAATCTACCACATTATAGGATGAACCCTAGTGAGCATGCTGAGTTACAAAATAAGTTGGAGAACTCCTCCAAAAGTAATTCATTAGGAAAAGTTTGAGTCCATGTGTCGTACCCATGTTATTGACCCCTAAGAAAGATGGCACTTGGAGGACGTGTGTAGACAGTCATGCCATTAATAAAATCATAACTAAGTATAGGTTTTCTATACCCCGTTTAGACGATATGTTAGATATGATGGCCGGTGCAACAATATTTTCAAAGATTGACCTTAAGAGTGGCTATCATCAGGTTAGGATTAGATCTAGGGATGAGTGGAAGACTACGTTTAAGACCAAGGAGAGTCTTTATGAATGGGTAGCCAAGCTTTTTCTCGATCAAGTAGTCAAATTGCATAGGTTACCTAAGACCATTGTTTCTGATAGGGATGTCCATTTCACGAGTTACTTTTGGAAAATCCTTTGGCACCTACTAGGAACAAAACTGAACTTCTCAACTGCTTACCACCCCTAGATTGATGGACAGATCGAAGTAGTAAACAAAAGTCTAGGAAACTTATTGAGGTGTCTTATAGGAGAAAGTCTAGGAAACTGGGATCTGCTATTACCTCGTGCTGAATTCGCTTACAACAACTCAATTAATAGGACTGCTGGTAAAAGTTTCTTTGATATTGTCCATGGTTATAAACCTAGGAAACCTATCGACCTCATTCCATTACCCACTTATGCTTGAATGTCTGAGTCCGCCGAGTCATATGCACAATATATTAAGGAATTACATAAGAAAATTAGTAAGAAAATTTAAATGAGCAATAAAGTCTATAAGCATATGGCCAATTCACGTAAACAAATGAAAGAATTCAATATAGGGAATTTTGCCATGGTTAAACTTAGACCTGAAAGGTTCTCGCCGAGAACTATGAAGAAACTGCATGCCCGGGGAGCTGGACTTTTCCAAGTATTAAAGAGAGTTGGACCTAATGCATGTGTTAGAGTTACCACCAGATTATGGCATTAGTTCAACATTTAATATTTCTGATCTGAAAGAATACAAAGAGCCAGCATTAATTCCTAGTAAGCCTTTTGGATCTTACCCAGCCTTTGAGAGTGAAACCCTACGTGAGTGTCCACCAGCAATTCAGCCAGAGCGGAGAGATACGATTGAACGTATCTTGGATGACTAGGCAATTACATCAGAAATAAAGGCTATCAACGTTATCTGATTCGATGGCAAGGAAGGCTAGAATCTGAGGATTCCTGGATCATTCGAGAGGATCTGCAGCAAATCGATCTAGACCTACTAGAAAGGTATCAAAGTCAGGCCAGTCCTTACTCGACAAGGTCGAGTTCATCCCATCCTGGGAGAATTGATGCGGACACCAAAGTTTGAAAGAGGCTTCGATCTAATTTAGTATGGCTTTAATTCTTTTATGTATCTTGTAAATAGAGTAATAATTTTACTTCTTTAAATTTGAGTCATGTAATTAAAGTTGATTTATTTCAATTTGGGTTCTTGAGTCCAAGTAGGGTCAAATTGGTTTGTATTTAGTGAGTTTAATAGTTGGGTCCAAGAGAGGTAGGAATTGGGTTCAAGGTAAGCAAGTGAGCTTAAAGATTGGATGCATTCAACCACTCCAACAAATCAATCCAAGGTGGACGCCACTTCAGCAACCATTATTGAATGCCATATAACCTCTTGGTGTACACCTCATCAAGCCACATTACCACATGCCACATCATTAAGAATAATTCAAATTTAAAGGAGCCGCCTACTTTTTTCCTCTCTTTTTAAGCTTAGTTATAAGTTGTTTCAACCTTTCATCATTATAGCTAGCTTAGGTTGCAACTTTTCATGAAAAGCTCCATGTAATTTGAATTTTTAAAAATCTCTTGGAGGCTTATAAATACTACACCAATCTCTCTTGTAAAGATAATTTATGATAAATAAAAGTTGAGTTTATTTTCTTTAATTTGTATTGGAAAATGTCCTCCGAAAGGGAGTGGGTGAGAGGCCCTTAGCTACTTCAAAAAAGTCATCTCCATACCAAGATCCATTAGCCATTCTCCATTCCATTCTACCATCCCATCTCATCTTTCAAGGTGCAAGAAGATTCCACAAAGAAGGCCAGCCAAGCTACCTCAAATCCGCCAAGCTTCATCTTAATTTCAACCTTCCCTTTCTCTTCCTTCATTTCATTAATACTACATCAATTTTTTATATTCTTAACTCTAATTTGGTTTGTGTAGGATCCCCAAAATTTTAGGTTCCAAAGAAGAAGGTTTTCCATAATAACAAATAGATACAAGAAGTCCTACAACTAGAGGAATCTTTTTGTCATCCAAGAACTTCATCCTTGAGTGTAAACCTTCCAATCCCTGATATATTAATGGCCGGGTACCCCTCTTTCAACATTTTCTGATATGAAATAGTAAAGTAACTAAGCCCTAGCCTGTGTGAATTTCTTAGCCACAAAGATCCTTTCTCTTTATTATTTTGAAGAATTCTCATCCAAGTCTAGTTTAACATGCAAATCCCTTCATGAAAATTTATGCTCTTTTATATGAAAATGTAGCCTAGCTTCACTTCATTTTTTATTTAGTTATTACTATCTCCTCCTATATTGTATCATTCCACTTCATTCCTCATTAATGTAGCAATTTGAAATTGACAACGTCTAATTACCTTACTTTTAAAATTTAAAAAATAACTTATATTTTCTATCAACTAATCGATCCATTCATATTATCATAATATATCAATTATTCTATTAATTTTAATTAATTCTATATAATAAAATATTAAAAAATAAATTATTTTTAAATATAATAAATAAATTATGATAATTGAAAGTTTAAGAATAAAAAAAATTGAATAAATGTTTAAAGATTAAAAATATATTTTAATCTTAAAAAATAATTAAATCTAGTATCTTCTACTTATATATAAATACTTTGATTTAGGGGTATTTTTAATAGATTTGATTTAGGGATATTTTAAAAATTTGATGTTATATGACTGATAATTTGTTTGTCATACCAAACATAGTAATCAATATTATTGTAACATTACCTATGTATACCAAATAATCAACATTACTGGCAATCCATCTAGTGATAATCTATCTTGTAGGTAATTCACATTACCATTCAGGATTGCTGGCAATGAACCAAATGCAACCTTAATTATTATAATGGTTATAAGGGTTACAACAGTCATTATCTAACTCAAAAATAACTTTTCAAATTTTAATATTAAAATAATCATTAAGGCAAAGGTTATTATCATATTATTATAAAGAAATAAGGAAAAAACAATGATGCTATGGGTAATATATTCTAAGTGATAATATACTTTAGTCTTCAAAATTTTAATTATTATAATTAATTTTTTATATTTTAAGATTAGTAGAATAATAGACATATCATCTTAACATGATACGTCAATTGACTGGTAGGATAGGATGTAACAATACTATAGCAATTATTATTTTTACTTTTTAAGTTATTTTTTTCAAAATTCTCTAAAAAAAAGTGCATTTTGATAAAATATAGGTTAAAATGAACCTCAATCTTTCGCTAGAAATCAAATTGATCCTCAAAGTTTTGGTTATTATAGTTTTTTTTTATATTTTTAAAATATTTATTTTTGATAGTTTTGTTATATCAATCATTAAAATTGGTAGGATAAAATTAATAAAGTTATCAATCTTGTTGATTTATTAATCAATAATGATACAGGATAATTGGTTGATATATGCAATTGAAAGACCTAATGAAGATCTAAAAAAAGTAGCTTTGGATGTTGAGAATGGATGTTATTGCTATTAATTTATATTTTAGGCTTTCAATTTATTATCACACTATAATAAAATATGAAAATTAATTTTTTTTTTTTTTCGATGTTAAATGTTAGCATCGAGATATTTCGTAATTGTTGATGCTTTTAAATAACGTCCATAGGATATCAACGCAAGCGTCGGCAAATAAGGACGCTTATAAGCGTAAGCCCATGCGTTAATAACTCCCGAGTTATTATATCAAACGACACTGTTTTTATTAAAAAAAAAAAACCCAACCCCATCCCCCAATCATCGTGCCCTAGCTCCTGTCTCCCACGCCGCGCTCCTCTACCCTAGCTTCCGATTTTTCCCCTCCCCCAATCATCGTGCCCTAACTTCCGGTTTTCCTCCTCCTCTGATTATGACCGCCTCCTACTACTACTCCACCTCCTTCTTCTACTTCAGCCGAAATGACCCTCACGATCCCGACAACATCGTTTCAATCCCCATCAAGATCCCCACCTCCGGCGACCTCCCGACCCCCATCCCCGTCCGCCTCCCCGGCGCCGTCCTCAACGCGGCCGTCGTCAAGATCCAGTCGGCTTTCCATGGTCATCTGGTTCGTTCCCTGGTCGGGAAGATCCGGGCGGTCAACGTGGAGACCGGGCGGATGGAGCGGTTGATTCACCCCCGCGGCCTCCCACGAGTTCCCCACCGATGGCACCGTCATCGAGCTCGACGAATCCAACTTTGACTCCGCCATCGCTGCCTTCGACTACATCCTCGTCGACTTCTACGCCCCCTGGTGCGGCCACTGCAAGCGCCTCTCCCCCGAGGTGACCCCCTTAACTCTCACTCTCTATATCCTTCCCGTTTCCCTTTTTTTTTTCTTTCTGTGGAATTTGGCCGGAATTGTCCAAGATCTGAAAACTATTTGGTTGGAGAAACCAAGAATTAGATCGCCGAGTTGTATTTGCTTTAGGAGTTGTTCTTTTTTCCTGTTTAATCTTTAAATTTTGTGTGAGGATGGATTACTTTCACTTAGTATAATTAACTGCCCGATCTGGTTGAAACTTGAACGCAATAATAGATGAGAGATTGGGGCGATCTTTTGTCTAAATACGTGATTGGTGAGACAGAACTGTGAATTTTGAGGAAATAATTTTATTATTCAAGCATTCAAGAAGTTTTGTTCTTTAGTAATCTTTTGCTGTAACACTTTTGTGAGTGAATGACTGAGCTATACTTTATCGTTCGTCGAGTTTATTTTAGCTGTTCACAAAGTAAACTGTGCATGCTAAAAAAAGCTTTTTCTTTTTATTTTTCTAATGATGTTTTGCTTTCTTATATGTGGTAAATAATTTTGGATTTCTAAGCGATTTAAATGGTTGCTCTTGATGCTATCTTCTTGGGTGCGGTCCGTTGCTGTGATTCTAATATTAGACTATTGGATGCCCTTTATGAGCCATTATTGTAACTTCTTGATTTGAATTCTATATTTCGTGCCAGTGGTGTGTGAGATCCTATTTCTTATTTCTGAAAGCTTTCTACTTGAAATCAGTTGTCTTCTATCACTAGTTTTGAAGTGACAGAGGTCATGCATTTTCTATTAACTTGCAGTTAGATGCAGCTGCTCCAGTATTAGCTGGTCTGGACAAACCCATCGTGGTTGCTAAAATAAATGCCGACAAGTATAGAAAGCTTGCTACCAAACATGAAATAGAGTATGCCACCTTCTGTCTTCTTTTTATTTTTTTTTTGATCCCTTAGGTAATGAGCAGTATTTTCCTTTCCAATTAATATGCTGGAGTTTGAGCTCGGCTGAATGTTCTTCTTCTTTCTATTTTTCTAAATGCAGTGGGTTTCCTACTTTGAAGATCTTTATGCATGGCGTGCCTGTTGAGTACATTGGTCCAAGAAAAGCTATCCATCATATTTACATTATTTTGTGGAGCAATAGAAGAACTATTATGGATGATCCTTTCATCCGCAACTACATCGAGGATCTCCTGAAGAACATCAGAACTCAAGTTCTACTCAAGCTCATTAAACCATATACTAGTATCCGTATCCCTTTCATTTCAATATCCGTATCCCTTTCATTTCAATATCCGTATCCCTTTCATTTCAAAGGTGATTCTCTTAACCCATTTTATTCATCTGTTTTGCTTGAGCAATTACTTATTTAGCCCTTTTGCCAATTTTTCTGTTGCCATATGCTTCACTTAAAAAAAATGGTGGTATAAATGCTGATTAAGTTTGTACTGTTTGGCGGCCTTTGACAACATTCGTGTAGATCTGCAATGGGCTTGTTTGGCCATTCAACTCTTTTTATGTCATTTTTCTTGTTCTTATAAAACTAGAGCTACATATTATAAAGCCACAGACATGTTGGCATTTTCCAAACCCATGGATCAGACTAGCTCTGGGCTTCCAAATTTTCTGTTGGTGCTTGGGTAGAAGTCCCCCCTCTCATCTTTCTTTAGTTATAATGAAGCCTTCTACCTTGATTCATCCTAATTCCCAAAGATGTCTCATGTTTGCAAATGAAGTGAAGCCATCAGGTTGTATAAGGTTAGATCAGGCCATCTTGGTCAGATCTAATTTGTTTTTCAGTGAAACATAAGATAGGTTGTTAAGTTACTGATCCTTAGGAGGAACTGGTAAATGCTTTCAAAGGTTGATGTTTGATTTCCATATTTAGAAAGATTATGTTTTTCAGTGAAACATAATCTGGAAGATTCGCCCTACAACTGTCAATCTAGTCAAATGTGAAACAATTTTTGTTTAGGGTGTGCAGAAACTTTTTTCTCGTTATAAAATTCTTCTCTATTATACTGTAACATAAAATAGTCATATAACAAATAGCACCACAGAACAGTCAATTCATCTGATTGTTGCAACTCTGCGTGCTTATTCTAAAAAACAGTCAATTCAATAAAATTTGTTTTTTATTGAAACTCCAAGACCAACTAAATTGGAAACCTTAATTCATTATTCTAACTTGATAACCCGTGGAATATAAACAGGATATCTACCTGCATACAAATTGTCTTGCAATATTGGCAAATATGGCTCCTCATGTTCATAGGTTAAGTGCTTATGCTTCACAGAGGCTGGTTAGCCTTTTTGATATGCTCGCTCGCAAGTTTGTTCCTTTCTTTTAGCCTTCATTTAAAACAGCTTGTTTAGGAATTTTAAGTGGCTAAGATTCTTCATTTTTGCTTCATGGTTTCACTTTTTGTGTAAGAGTAATTAATTTTTATTTCGGTTTCCATTCTTTTATAGGTATACTAAGAAATCATTCTGGGTGAAATCCTGGTATTGCCTCAACCAACATTTTTTTGTTGAAGTTGCACTGCCGAAATGTTTTTAAGTCTAAGTTCATTGATATGGAGATGAACGCAGGGTGGAATTCTCCCAGCATTTGAACAAAGAGAAATCTGATGGGTCAAGAAAACTAAAGTAGTTTTTATGGGAAGGTTATTAATGAGATTTTTATGATTCTTTCCTCATTCCAGAGGTGTTTGAAACAGGAATGTTAGATGGATTAATTGTTCCCATGATCTACAATACTGATGCTTCAGTTTTTCCTTAATTCTTTTTTAATCTATAATTTAACAAAGTTATAATATCTTGAAGGCTTTGCTTAGTTCTCAGCAAGTATGTTTGTATCTGGACAAATGACACTGATGCTTGAGAAAGCGTTGTCAATCATTTCAGTCATTCACAAAAAGAAGATAAATAATTTCAGATGTTGCTAAATAGGTGGTGATTACTAATTTTCTATTGTTGCTTCTCCTGCCATGTGTAGAAGTCTTTTCCCTCATTATTAAGCAGAACCTTTTCTAATCTATCACCTTTTTGATTCTCTGGATTGGTGTTAATTGCCAAGTTTTAATTGAGTGCCTTGCAATACATGGGAAATACATAGAGAATAGAAAGAAGGATTTTTAGTAGGAGGGGGGGGGGGGGGAGGGTACTGAACTGGGCGGGCGTAGGGGTGAGGGGGTGGTGGTGTACTGGGTGTAGGGTGGGTGGTGTACTTGCGGGGGGGGGGGGGGGGGGGGGGGGGGGGGGGGGGGTGCTGTTTGGGGATGGATGGAGGTGCCGACGCTTTAAAGTGTCGGCATGTTCTGACACTGATGCCGACGCTTTCAAAAAGCGTTGGAATTCCGCGCCTTCACTCCCTGTGTCCCGACGCTTTAAAAAGCGTCGAGATGATATTTTTGACGCTTTTTAGCGTCAGAAAATATTATTTTTAGCGTCGGAAAATGATAAATTTGTTGTAGTGTCAGGTGATCAGAGTGACCTACATGTCATCATTTTTATGAGATCGATGCAATTTATAAGGTAGACATTTAATTACTTTACTTTTTATGTCAAGGCATTTCCTGTTTTCCATGTAGTCAAGGGTACTTATTATGGATAAGTTCCAATGTAAATTGTTTTATTGTGTTGCAATAGAATTAATACTTCAATTGCAGTTTTTATTGTTTAGTGGCATTGCTGCAATGCTGCAAGTATGACTGCTGTTGATAATATTGGGATGCAATTAATAATATTTTTGGCCTTTTGTTCAAGCCTAAATAAAACACTTTAATTTGCTGGCAGTTTAACTTAATTTGCTGGCAGTTTAACTTCATAGGTACTGGGTTCAGTGCTGTCAGATATGTTCTTATTTCTGCTGATGTGTCTAACTTAATGCTGATGGTGAAGAAAACTGAAAATTTGGCTGCAAGATGTTATGCAAGGGTCATGCATCGTACTTAAAATATGTTTGGATAATGATATGGTTAAGACAACGATTATGAATTTACATTGCATGTTTCAAAGTGACCAATTGGAAAGAAGCAAAATGAGGTTATATGTCATGGATGATGTTGTACCATATTTAAGCAGAAATATTGGTGGTGGATAGCAGTAAAGATTGTCGCGGGGGGGGGGGGGGGGGGGGGGGGGGGGGAACTGTACTTGTAAAAAGGATAGGCTATAGGATGATGGCAATTTAACTGGTATTGTGAAAGATATATTATTAATACTTATGCAGTATAACTAGAACTGAATGGAAGGTCAGAAAAACTGGTTTTAGGATATGGACAAGTTAATGGAAGAAATTATGGGAAGATGAATATTTTAGATAAAATTAGCATGTTAGGAATGATGATGGGGGCTGTGAGAGGGTACACAAGTGGGCAAAAAAATATAAGTTCCGATGAGAGATGCAAGACTTGAGTTAGAACTCTCATATGCATACAAAAATAAAAAGAGTATTTAGTGACTTTCAAGGTGGTGTCATGTTGTTATAGTATTTTTTTTTTTTTTTCTTAGACTTGTTTTCAGAATACTTTGATGTACTACGAACTTGTACCAGGAGGTTGCAGCATGGCTTGGTCAGTGGTTGATATGCTAGGTTCTTGATGAGGAAGAGTGAAACCAGAACAAGCCCAAATGATGAAGTGGTGAAATTGGGAAGGGGAAACATATATTGATTAGAGATAATTTATTAAATGAGGGAGAGTGGATTTTACAGTCTTATCAAATAAAATGGTTCTTAGGTGATATTCTAATTCAAGTATGGCTGATTAGGGAATCAGAGGGGAGATGATAAGTTGGGTCCAACACAACAGGGAACAATCATAGTACGACACTGAAGACCATGGAAAATAATCATAAATCTTTGACATGGGAGTTTGTTAATAGCTAAAAGCAGGATTCAGTTAAGGTGCAGTTTCCTTTGTTACTGTGTCAGCCTAAAGTGGATGATACGAATCACTGCAGTCTATCTGAAGATTGGGGCTAATAAAGTTCTCATGCATTCTGATGCATTGAAAACCCTACTAGTATTTTATTTGGAAATAGATTTCTATGACAGTGAATGCATGAGTAATGGTAAAGAAGGTCCTCATTACTTTCTAAATAGACTACCAAAATGACAGTTTACAGTCAAGATACTGACTATCAGTTGCCATCTTGGATTGAATCCAAACTCAGTCTTTGCTTCAGCTCAAGCTAATATGGTGTGTGGTCTAGTTGAGTTAGTTCTGAGTCCTATTATGTCATCTTTATTCTGTTTTGAATTCATCTTATTGCCTTGTTCTATCCTCGTCTGTCTGGGCATCAAGCAACAAGGTTATGACAATGCACCACCGACCGAAATATGAAATCTTTATTTGGATATAAATTTTTCTCAAGTAATCCGGTGTACTAGACAGACTTCAGGTTGATGAGGAATCTTTCCATCAATTGGATATTGGATGATTAAATCAGCCTGGAATTATTGTTCCTCTTGATCTTCCTTTCTCCACCATACTATCTGAAGACTGGTATTTATCCCTTAGAGGATGTTATTTTGGTTTTTGATCTCAGAGAGTGTCAGTGGTTGTCACTCTTGTCAAGAACTGAAAAAGTGTTAAAAGAACTAAAACAGTGCGATCCATATCTTTAGTTCCATATGTACATATACTTCACCAATGCATTCTCTCTCATAGATTTGAAAAAAGAGATCTCATACATCTCAATTTATTACATGGATTCCATGCCTTGCACAGCTCATAACTAATTGATCCTCAATATATGTGAAACCGAGCTTCTCTGATGAACTATAGGCATTGATTGCTGCTTTTAGATACAAATAAATGCACCTTCCTGTAAAATCTTAAGCTTTGTTCAGATCAACCGAAGATCTAATATTATATGATATTTCTTACTATTGTATAACATGGTTACAGGGGATCCTCTGGTGGGTAAAACACCAGGAGCAAGGGGGTCTAAAGCTTTACACTCGTGAGTTATCCTTGAACCACTTGGAGGTGCAAGGGAGGTGCGTTAAAGGTTCTCTTTGTGGTGGAAGCTTGAGTACCACAAGCATCTTCCAAAAGAATTGCGAGGACCATATCCAGGGCAATAAAGAAGACGTACGTGCCATTAAACTGTCGATGTTTTCGGGCCGAAGTTTCCTCTTTTTTTTTACACCTTTTCAACTTAGTCTGTACTGCTCCTTCTTGGATGACCATGCCCACATCTATCCTGTAAAAGATTAACACTGACGTCCTAAAAAAAGCTGAATTCACTTCAGTACTTTTTACAATTTCTTGTTATCCGTATATTCCATTTTGAAATGCATTAAGCATGGCCTCGCTATAAAATCCACACGCTTGAAACGCATTAAGCATGACCTTGCCATAAAATCTGTGTAAATACTGAGCACTAGCATCAAAAAATATTCTTTTCACTCTTTATTTACTGACACAGTGCAAAGCGTTGATATGTTTTTTTTCTAGGCTAATAAGCATCCAAAAAAGTTTTTTTTAAGCATTGTTAGGACTTAAAATTGTTGTAGTGCCATCAACCATCTTTGATCAATTCAAAAAGACTTTTCACATCTCTATATATAAAAAAAATTCTCTGTCGAGTTCATTTGATCGATCCCATATAAATTTAAGTTTAAAGTAATTAGTAGTTAATAAAATTAAGTTATAAGCTCTTCAAATCTTTTAAATCAATTTTTTTCATTCGGCATTGTACTTTTTTTTTTTTTGCTGCAAGCTCTTAAGGTATTATATCAAGGGAGCTTTCAACCGTTCTGGCAGAGCTTCGTCTATGAAAACTTGGAGGGAGTCTGCTTGAGATGTGCCTCTCTGCATTTGGATGGCCCCTGCTCCCAGTCGGGTCGTTCTGATGGCGTTGACTTCGATTCTAATTCCGTGTTTGGGCCGTGGCTGGTTGCAATCCGAAACGGCGGTTCCTCCTAACCCTCAGACGGTGGCGAAGGGGAAGGCTTCGCTGCCGGCTTCGTCTTCATCCCCTGGCTCTGGTTCTGCGTCCCAGGCAGTGAAGAAGGGGATCTCAACGGGCTCTGGTGAATCGGCTGAAGGGTGGGCAGCTCCGGTTAAGGTTGCTCGCCGGAGGTCCTCTTCGTCTTCGAGCAAGCTATCAAGGCCAGCAGCCGTGGTGTCGCGCCCTAGGATGGAAGAAGTTGTGTTGGTCTACGGGATGGATCCCGTGCCAGTTCAGGACGTGCGTGCCGTTTCTAAGGCACCAGTTCTAAATTCCATTTCTGGCGATAAACTGGGTTCTCTGAAACCTGATTTGATCCACCCTCCTGTGATCCATAACCCCTTCTCCTCTCTTGCTTCAGTGGCGTATGATGATGGTCAATTGGGGAGTAGGGAAGCCAGTCCAGGTCCCCTTAAGCGAGCTAGACCGGAGGTTTCCCTGGATAAGAGGAAGGGAAAAGGGAAGGTTCCTTTCTCCAAAAAGTGTGAGGTGAGTTGCTTCTCTCCAAGCCAGTCGGATCAGGTCCTGTGTCTTCAGGTTGGTGCCCAGGAGGCGGTTAGGGTCCAAGCTGTTGGGGGGGCCGATCTTCCATTGGCTGATGCTTCTGGTGAACCTAAGGGATTGGGCCCTGGTTCCTTATCTCAGGCACAGACTTCCTGCTTAGATGTGTTTGATCCTTGTTCGGATGGACTGCTGATCAATCCATTACTGAAGCCTGACGTCGGCTCTCAGTTGAATGGGGGTCTTGTTGATAGTGATATGATAGAGGATCAAGGAGGGGTCCCATCTTCCTCCATCCTATAAATGAAGATCTTACTATGGAATGTTAGAGGAGCTCGAAAGCCTTCTTTTCGATCCTCCTTCAGTAGATTATTGCAATTACACCACTTTGATATATGTGTCCTCTTGGAGACCAGGCTTTCGGGGGATAGTCTTCTCCGTTTTCGTAGATAGATTTTTCGTACTTGGTCATCTTATGCTGTGAAGGCTGAAGGTCTGTCGGAGGTATTTTGGCTATATGGCGCACCTCTGCTGTCAGGATTGACGCTTTCCATCAGTGTAATCAGCATATTGGTCTCATGATCTCTGAGGGGTCTTCTGCCCCCTGGTTTCTTTCGGCAGTTTATGCCAGCACGGACTACCGGGAGAGAAGGGCTCTTTGGTCTAAACTGCTTTCCCTCCTTGCTCAAGGTGTGCCGTCTATTATTGCGGGGATTTCAACTGTATCACTGAGGCTAATGAAAAACGTGGAGGCAGACGGGTCTCTGGCTCAGCTGATATCAACGAATTCAGAACTTTCATTGGTTCTTCAGGGCTTTTGGATTTGGGGTATTCGGGATCCCAATTCACTTGGTGCAATAATCATCAGGGGTCTGCTCGAGTCTGGGAGAGACTTGATAGAGCCTTGGCCACTCCAGTGGCTCCAAAGATACCCTATAGTTACTGTCACGCATCTTCCTAGGATTGCTTCTGACCATTGCCCTATTTTGATTTCTACGGAGGCTGATCATATTATGCGAAAGCAGTTTAGATTTGAGCAGTTTTGGACTGGCTGCTCGTTCTATTATTTCTCAGATCTGGCATATTCCTGTTAGGGGCAATACAGTCTATCGGTTATCTCGTCGTTTCAAGATGGCCAGACACAGACTATCCAGATGGAATAGGAATGAGGTGGGGGATCTGGTTAGACAAGTTGAGCAGGTTGAAACTGATATTAATATTCTATAGGCTAAGGAGGATCACGAAGGATTTTTGGCGGATTCGGACCTCTCTTCCTTAGGGAGTTGCTGGCTCGGCACCACTCCCTTTTGCGGCAGCAGGAGATGTATTGGTGGCAGAGATCTAGGGTTCAGTGGATTTGTGATGGGGATCGAAACACCAGGTTCTTCCATCAGGCCACTCTGAAGCGGAGAGCTGCTAATCGGATTAGGAGGTTAGTGGATGAAGGGGGGCATATTCGGGAGGATTTTCACTCTATCAGTGACCTTCTTCTTCATTTTTTCGGGCTAGATGGGCTGACTCTTCTGGTGATGGGGACCCGGTTGTGTAGGTTCCGGCTTCTAGGAAGGTTTCCTCCCTGGACAATGATATGCTTGTCAGGTCGATCTCTGCGGACGAGATTAGGGCGGCCCTGTGGGAGCTTGGTCCGAATAAGGCCCCTGGGCCTGATGGGTTTCCGCCTTTTTTCTTTCGGCACTATTGGGACATTGTTGGTCAGGAGGTGGTCCAAGCTATTTAGGATGTTTTCCGAGCTAAACATATTCCCTCTGAATGAAATCTGACTTTCATTACGTTGGTGCCCAAGAGAGTGGATGCTTCTCTTCCGCAGCACTTTCGGCCCATTAGCTTCTGCACTACATTGTATAAAGTCTGTGCTCGTCTTTTAGCTCGTCGCCTTTGTCTGATGATTCCTTGTCTCATATCGGAGGAGCAGGGGGCTTTTATTAGAGGGAAGTCTATTTCGGACAATGTCCTTATTGCTCAGGAGTTCATGCATGCTCTTCAGAGAGCTCCGGTCAGAAGATGTCTTATGGCTGTTAAGCTCGATATGGAGCGTGCTTATGATAGATTGAGCTGGGTTTTTTTGTACTGCTCTCTTCTGGAGTTTGGGTTTAATGAATTATTTATAGAATGGATTATGGCTTGCATTCATAAGCCCTCCTTTTCTCTAATCATCAATGGAAACTCTACTGATTTTTTCCACTCTAGTGTTGGTCTCCGGCAGGGTTGCCCCTTATCTCCTTTGTTGTTCATCCTGGCTGTAGATGATCTTTCTCGTGCTTTACGTCAGGCTCAGCAGGACAGGCGGATTGCCCCGGTTATGGCTGGTTCTGAGGGCCCCTTTGTCTCCCACCTCCTCTTTTCTGATGACTGTATTCTCCTAGGCCAGGCTTCTATTAAGAATGCGGCTTCCTTTCATTCTATTATTCAGAACTACTACCAGGCTTCTGGTCAGAAGGTCAATTTCCTGAAGTCTTCTATTTGTTTTAGCCCGAAGACCTCTAGATCCACTAGAGAAGCCATCATCAGTTTGTCGGGTATCACCACTCAGACTGATAGATTTATGTATTTGGGGATCCCTATAACGGGGAGATGCCCCCGTTGCTCTGACTTCTCCGAGATCGAGAGGCGGGTGCGCCAGCGCATTGAGGGATGGCAGATGACTGGTCTTTCGATGATGGCTAGGGTTACCATTATTCGATCAGTTCTTTCCTCTCTTCCCCTGCATATCCTATCGAATACTGCCATTCCGATCACGTGCTTGAGAAGGATCGAGAGATTCTTTCGTGATTTCCTATGGGCTTCTGGGCAGGATGGTCATGGGATTCACCTCTTATCCTGGGATTTGGTCTATATGCCTATCGGCGAGGGTGGTCTCGGTATCCCGTCTTTGATTGTTAGAAGGAAAGCCCTTATTGCTAGACATGCTTCGAGATTTCTTCTTGAGCCACACTGTCTTTGGAGCTCTTTGATGCGTATTAGATATGGAGAATGGTCGTCTGCTATGCACATATCTGCTCCTCGGGGTTGTTCCTCTTTTTGGAAGGAGGTCTGTTGCTATGGTCAGGCTATCTTGGACAATATCTCTTGGATGATCGGAGACGGTTCGTCGATTAATGTTATTCAGGATATCTGGATTTTTGAGCTTCCTCTTTCTCGATGGCCCTCCTTTATTAGTATTGAGACCCCTTCCAGTTTAAGGGTCAAGGACTTGATTTCCTCAGACCCTCCAGCTTGGCATATCCCCTCGGTGACCAGATTGTTCGGTGCTGAGCTTGCCCGGCGGATTTTATCGATGCCTCTTCTTCCTGGTCGATCTCCTGATGTTAGACTATGGCAGAGATCCTGTCTCTTTAAGGCTCCGACCAGGGATCTGATGATGATGTTCAGACCTCAGCCTCAGCACCTAGAGGACGCAGCGTGGATTTGGAAGCTTCCTACTATTCCCAGAGTTCAGTTATTTATCTGGAAACTTCTGTGGGGCTCTCTTCCTACCTGTGCTCTCCTATCTCGGAGGGGTCTTCCTATTCCGTCGATTTTCCCGTTATGCAGCTTAGAGGAGGAATCTATTGATCATGCTATTTTCATCTGCCCCAAAGCTAGACGGGTCTGGCTTATGATGGGATATCCGTTCAGACAGAATGACTCGGGCTCCCTGCTTTCTTCTTTCCTTCTGGACCTTCGGAGGTGCCCTCAGTATAAGCAAGGTCTCTGGGCGGTCACTGCTTATCAGATTTGGCTAACTCGAAACCAGCTTATTTTCTCTGATGACACTATTTCTTTTTACAAGATTGCTAGGAAGATCAGATTATTGGCGGCGGACTGTGCTCGTATTGGTTCTGATATCTCTGGCCACTGGGGATCCCCTGCTGCTTCGGCAGCGAACCGACATACGGTTTTTATCTCTTGGGAGCCCCTCCCTCCAGGGTTTATCAAAGTCAATTTTGACAGGAGTGTCCGTGGTAGAATTGCTGGTTCCGCGTTTATTATCAGAGGTCCTCATGGTGACCTTTTGGCGGCGGGAGGTTTTGGTACTCTCGACTCCTCTGTCCCCATGACCGAGCTTCATGCGGCTTGGGCGGGTATTTCTTATGCTGCTCGGGTTCTTCATGCTCAGAGGCTTTGTATTGAGGGCGACTCCATGTCGGTCATTTCTTGGATTCAGATGCAGAATTGCCCTCCTGTTCTTTCTAATCCGATTTTGTTGGACATTTGGGCTATTCTGCGGGAGATTGAATGCGTCCAGACCCGGCATATATATCGCGAAGCCAACTCGGCGGCGGATTGGGTTGCTGCTTCAGTAGCTCTGCTTTCTGGTCCATGAATTTTAACGCCAGGTGACCCCTACCCTGCTCCTTTGCAGTAAATTTTGTACTCTGATCTATCTGGGCTGACTCGTGCTAGACTAGTGTGATCGTCCGTTTGTTCCAAAAAAAAAAAAAGGTATTATATTCTTTTATCCTTTTTATCTAGCAATGTTCCCATGCAAGGTAGCCATGATTGACTTCATGTAAAGCTATTATTACCACAAAGATAATATCATTACAAGATTATATCTATCATCATCTCGTGAATAGTTTTTTTTCTTTTAAAGAGACTAATCCTAGCTTGAGCCCATCAACTTCTATACATTAAATTTGAGCCTACCAACTTTTATACTTTCAGATCGACCTATACCATATATAATACATTAAATCTATCCGTTAGGCCAATTAATTTATTGGTAAGATAGGTTCATGTGATCATAATAACTCGAGTATATTAATTGGTAGCAAACGAACTTGAGTTATAAGTTTCTTCAAGCCCTTCAACCAATCTTAATTTTTCATCCGATGTAAGGCTATTCTTTTTAGCCTTTTGAGATATTACAAACTCCCTTTATATTGGAACGAGAGAGAAGTTCAAGAGGATCAGTTTCATCCATCATGCTCTTATCACTTGATCTTTATGCTAACTTAGCATTTTAAGATCTCCGGACCTCTCTTGCCTATCTAGTCACAGATAGACAGCTCGTGCTAATGAGTTCTCATGCTCACGTCAATTGACTTTTAGATGTCAAATTTGTATATCCAAAAAAATATAGTATTAGCGAAAGCAGAATGAAAATTCAGCTTCTACCGCCAACCATCGGAATGTAAGCACGCCATAAAAACTTTCCACAGCGGAGCACGCCATAAGAATTCGCTTCATCAGCTCGTTTTCAACTGAAGATTGCTTGACAAAGTTGAAGAGATGTAATCCTATCAAGCAGGCCTAAGGAAAACAGCTCGAGTGAACCAATTAGATGCCAATTAATCTTAACATATTCCTGAATTTTGGTCAACTCTGGCATCTTAAACCCCTTGAATTGATTTTGAAATTTTTCTGGAACTTTGTGGGGGAGGAAATTCAACTTTTTCTTCGGGGTCAGTACACCCCACCATCACCAACATATTTTGACCATTGGCAAGCTTTTGCTGAACTTCTGGCTTACAGTACTGTTTTAAATGCTGACGAATCTTACGAAAGATGTAGATAATTGAACGGAACTACCACTCGTGGGACCATCCTTCTTATTCATGTGCTTGAAAAACATGCTTCATATAAACAATGTGTGGTGAGAGCAAGAAGAGACTTTTATGGGCCTATCACGACCCTATCCTAAACCCAATCGATATACGGTGATATCAGAGCTTAGACTTTAAACCCTAGAGAGAGAGAGAGAGAGAGAGAAGGGTAGAATAGACCCTAGAAACAAGCAGGAAGTAGGCCTTAAAGGCATATGGTGATGTTCAGATGCTTAATTATCATAAAAAATAAAGAAAACCAAATCCTAAAACTTAAATAATGGCCTTACTTGTGTTGTTTGTGTAAATAATTATGAAGTTAGAGGATGTATCAAACGACCCACCAGGTTTATTGACTAGGCAGCAGCCTTGGATCCCACAATAGGGGTTGACATCAACACCATTCAATGAGATGTCGCAGGAGGAAGAACTTGTGGAGCACCCTTCTAATCTTCATGTAGAACAATTTGAGGCTATGTTCACTCGGATGAAAGGAGTGTTCATAGATTCCGTGCAGGAGATGACGATGATGCAAAAGCAATTCTTAGCACAACAACAGTAGCTCTTGGTACATCAATTGATGCAATATCAGTAACAACTATAAGGAAGTGGGCTTTTTATGATGAACTTATTATGGCGAAATATTTTTGTCACTATATACTTATTTATAACGATGAAATTAAAATTAATTTCGCCGTAATAACTATTTATACGACGAAATAACTTTTCATCATTATAATTAAAAATTATTATTAAAATCTTTTTTTTACATTCTATTACGATAAATTATAAATTTCGATGTAAAAGATATACTTATTACAGCGCTATTTTTTTTCACCATAATAAGGTACGATTTTTTTTATAAAATCTTTTTTTCGTTCTATTACGGCAAATTATAAATTTCACCGTAATAGATATACTTATTACGACGATTTTTTTTTTCACTGTAATAAGGTGCAATTTTTTTTTTATAAAATCTTTTTTTTTCCGTTCTATTACGATGAATTATAAATTTCACTGTAATAGATATACTTATGTTGACCCAATTGAGGATTTTGATGATTAACAAAACTATTTGAGTATAACATTTGATGTTACTAAAAATTTTGATTAAGTCTTTCAGTTTATAAGTCTATTTAATGATCAAAATCAAGAAGGAAAATCAAGTTCTGGTTTAAATCTAATGTCAAGGTAAGACTGCAGACATTAGAGTCGACACATGGAATCGCAGAGCCGACTCCGGAAAACGGCACAGACTTAGAGTCGACTCCGGGACTGTGAGAGCCGACTCTATCAGAAACAACAGAACGTTGGATTTTCAGGCCACGACTTAGAGTCGACTCCCGAACTGTTAGAGTCGACTCCAAAGAATTTTGTGTCGACCCCAGAAAAGTTAGAGACGACTTCAGATCGAGCGGATTAAATTATTTCGAGTTAGAGCCAACTCCAGAAAAGCCAGAGCCGACTCCAGAATGTCAGACACGGCTCCAGAACTGTCAGAACGACTCTAAACTTTTACTTTATCGATTTTAATCCCAACGGCTATTGTTATTTATGGATCTAATCCTTTTTCACTTGCTTTTAACGGATAGTTTTGCACTATTTATGGATTAATCGAATCTATAAGAAGAGGGGTGATTGCATCTCAAAAGAAGAGAAGAAAAATCAAGAAAGAGGCAAAAAGAAAAGAATAGAGAAAATCCTTGAGATCCATTAGAAAAGAAAAGAGGGAAAACCTGCAAGGAAAGATCATACTCATTCCCCAAGAGAAGAGAAAGAGATTCCAAGCCTTCACTGTTCTATTTAGAAGAAATCTCAAAAGAAGGGAGAAGCCCTAGTTTTTCCAATCTTTTGAACCTCAAGAGCATATTCAAAGGAAGATCCATTCAAAGGAAGAGAAGGAAGAAGCCACCAAGATCTTTGAATCAGGCTTTGGTTTCTAATCTCTAGTTATTGTTTCATTATTGTATATTTGCTCATTGAAGGAGCAGTTTGCTTTTGTAAAATCAAAATATTGTTTGCTGGGTCAATCTGGTGATTGATTCAAGCTGAGGCTGTTAGCCTTGTGCAAGCGTGAGCTTGTGGTTTTAGGTTTTGTGCTGGTGAGCCTTGAAAACTAGCTGGGTTCGTTGTGCGCCCGGGAAAACAACAAGTTTGAGTTGTGAGCTTGCAAAACAACTCTGCTGTAATCAGTTTGATTATAGTGTGGACCCAAGAGGTACTTGGGAGTGGACGTAGGTGTAGGTACACCGAACCACTATAAAATCTATTATGTTTGCCGTGATTGTCTCTTTATCTTCAACTCTTCATTTATAGTTCCTTAGTTTTAAATCTGTGAATCTAAGTTTTTATTTCCGCTGGGGGTTATCTATTCAAAAGAGTTTATGGTACCAAGAGAAACAAGGCGAGGTTAGTTGTCAAGGGCTATGCACAGAAAGAGGGAATTGACTTCCAGGAGATCTTTTTCACAGTAGTCAAGATGACATCCATCAGGGTGATTCTGAGCATGGTAGCAGTGGAGGATCTTCATCTAGAGCAGCTAGATGTGAAGACTGCATTTCTTCATGGAGATTTGGAGGAGGAGCTATACATGAACCAGCCAGAAGGTTTTCAGGTCAGGGAAAGGATGATATGGTCTGCAGATTGAAGAAAAGTTTGTATGGTCTGAAGCAGGCTCCGCGCAATGGTACTTCAAATTTGACAGTTTCATGCTAGAGAAAGGCTTCACTAGATGCCAGTTAGATCATTATGTGTACTTTTGAGGTATGTTATAAATGAATTCATTATTTTATCTTTGTATGTGGACGATATGCTTATAGCAGGTTCCAGTATGAGGAAGATAGAAGAGCTCAAGAAACTGATGACAAAGAAGTTCTTAATTAAGGATTTGGGAGAGGCAAAGCAGATTCTTGGCATGAGGATCAACAGAGATAGGAAGCAACGGAAGCTGTGGCTATCTCAGAAGGACTATGTAGAGAAGGTACTGAAGAGGTTCAATATGGAGAATGCAAAGGCAGTGTCAACACCTTTGGCAGCATACTTTAAGCTCAGCAAGCAGTTGTGTCCAACAACTCAGAAGGCAAGGGATGAGATGATTAGAATTCCATATGTGTTGGCCCAGATGGCAACCCAAGAGGGGGGGGAGGTGAATTGGGTTCTTTAAAAAATTTAAATCTTTTGAAAACTATTAGCTTTAAGTTAAATGAAATTAAGTGCAATGCAAATATAAAGCACAAACAAAGAGATAGAGATAGAGATAATGGAAGCACAGCAAACACAATGATTTTATAGTGGTTCGGTATATCCAACACCTACGTCCACTCCCAAGATTCACTTGGGTCCACACTATAATCGACTAGATTATAGCCGAGTTGTTTTACAAGATCACAACTCAAAACTTGTTGTTTTCCCTCGGGATCACAACGAACCCAGCCGGTTTTCCGGGCTCACCAGCACAAAACCCTAAACTCAAGCTTATCTAGCTTGACCCGAGGTATACAACCTCCACTAGTTCAATCCCTCAGATTGAACCAGCACAAACAAGAATGAAAAGTATTTTTCAATAATACAAAGCTTCTCAAATGAGCAAATATTCAAAATGAATAAATAAGTTTAGAAAAGCCTGTTTGAAGTAGATTGGTGTTGAGCTTTTCTTCTTTTCTTCTTTTCCTCTTCTCTTTGGAGATGTTGAATCAGGCCTCAGCTTTGATTCGTTGCAAGTGTTGCGGATGAGAAGTTGGAAAATCTTCAAAACAGAGCTTCTTCTTCCTCTTTGAGAATCCTTTTATTTTTCAAGATTGAATGCCTTGGATTCTTCTTTGGGCTTTGTGGAGTGGAATGATTTGAATTTGAATGCTTTTCTCTTGAGTTTCACGCTCAAACTTTCTCAGATTTTTGATTTGAAATTTTTATTTTTCGTTTTCTTTTCAAATGGGTGTTTTTCCTTTTTATAGATTTCTTTTAATCCATTTTGGGAAGAAAACTAGCCATTGAAATGTACCTGGAAACAAAATATATCCGTTAGAAATTAGGTAAAAAGGAAATATTACCGTTAGAGCTGATCTGGCAATTTAAATTTTCGTCCCAGTCAGGTTGGAGTCGGCTCCAACTTTTCAGGTGTCGGCTCCAAGTCGTTTTTTCAAAAATCGAAAGTTCTGAGTTCGTCGAGGAGTCGGCTCCAAAAAAATTAGGTGTCGGCTCGCCATCGTCAGGTGTCGGCTCCCGAATACTGTAGGTATCGGCTCCAAGATGCTCAAAAAATCAACGTTCTGTCCCCGCATCGGAGTCGGCTCCAGACACTGTAAGTGTCGACTCCGAAACTCTGGGTGTCGGCTCCGAAACTCCAGGTGTTGGCTCCGGACCGTATCAAAAATCAGAATAAAATTTGAATGGCCATGGGGTCGGCTCCAAGGATTCTAGGTGTCGACTCCAGGTTCTGAAACTTTGAAATTGAAGTTTTGCAATTGATTCAAAACACGTTTCTTAATTCATTTAAATTGATCAAATATTTTGAGTTCTGAAATACTTGTCAAATCCATTAGTAATCAAATAAATATACTCAATTCCTTTATTAATCATCAAAATCAATAGTTGGGTCAACAATCTCCCCTTTTTGATGATTATAAAAACATTGAGTATATGCATAGTATTCTTTAAATTAAAATTTTCAAGAGAGTGATCCTCATAAGTAAGCTTCCCCTGAATAAGGTAGCTCCCCCTATGAAGTTCAAATTATCAATTGTTCTTGTTTGATACTTAAATTTGGTCATTTCAATTTTCACTAAAGCTTAATTGAATTAATGCATATCCAAAATCACTTGTATCACTTGATACAAAGTCACTTGATACTAATTAAATAAATGCCAATTAAAGCATAACCAATCAATGCATATACAACATAACTTTCTCCAATTAAATTAATCAATCAAATAGGCTTTAATTGAATTCCAATCAATGTATATACGACATAACTTTCTCCCCCTTTTTTGTAATTAACAAAAAGATAAAGAGAAGTTAAGTCAAAAGATCAAATTGATAGATCAAAAGATAATTTCATTTCATCAAAAGTTAAGTGTTACAAAATGAAACTGAAATTTCATCAAAGGTCAAGTATTGCAAAATGAAACTATACTTTCATAAAAAGAAACTATGCTTACATTACATCAGAATTATACTTCATTACATCAAAAACAGTACTTTCATTACATCAAAATTGAAACTTTCATTACATCAAAATTACACCTTTCATTGCATCAATATCATTACATGAAGATCATATATTAGTTCTAATTATCCTTGTTAAATGATCTACAATCTTCTGCATTCCTTCAGTCTAAAGCTTGACGTAGTCTTTTAATCTTTCATCAACAAACGTACAAGCAGTGACAATTTTATCTTGTAACTCGGCATTGCTCTTTGAATAGGTTTTAGAATCTCCACATATGTCTTTAAGTTCTTCAAAAATATTCTTCAAGTCACTACTTAAAGATCCAGTAGAAGAGCTAAGAGTTGATTCAATTTTGGCAATCCGATCATCTAATGAATAAAGAGTTTCTTTGAGATTCATGAATTTATTGTCAAACTCAGTCTTCAATTCATCCTTCTGAGCAGCAAGAAGATTTCTGAGTTGCTCTAACTGAAGGTCTGAAAATCCGACTGAAGAAGTGGATGAAATCACAGGTACTGGGGCAGGAGCTGGAGCAAGAGAACTAGGATGCGGAGAGGGAATCCTCATAGACGGACCAGCCTCACAAGGTGCAAAACGTCTGGGCTCAGGGGCTCTCTCATCTACGTTGCCTTTCCTTTCCCATTGACCATCAATCTTAACAAATCTCATTCGATGTAAAGTAGCCAAACTATAATAATCGGTGTGTCTCAGGCTCTTTGATGGTTCATTCTCTAGAATCACTACTCCTTGGCTCCTGAATACCATCGTGAGAATCATGCCATAAGGTAGTGATGATCTTCTCTTTCCTCCGGCCTCGGCCATATAGAATATCATCATGGCTGCTAGGTTAATAGGCTGACCGGTCAATACACTATTCATCACAACAATGTCCCGCTCAGAGACATACTCAAACCGTTCGATCTTTGGGAACAAAATCCTGCTGCAAATGTTGTGTAACAACCTTAATTCCAAGGGCAGCTGATTAGCCCTAATTTCCTCAAATTCTTCAACAACTCTTCCTAACATCCTTGATAAGGCCGCTGATCTATCACTGTGCAAATCCACAGCTAATCCGGTAATAGGGATGCTTAGGAGATTTCCTAATTTTGGAATGTTAGATGAATCCGTCTGCCTCTAACAGAGCTTACTAAACCACCATCTCCTCTAGATAAATTGAAATAAAATTCTTTTACCAAAGCTGGGTAAGTGGGAACATCAAGAGAGCAGACTCTATCCCATCCGAGCTCCTTAAGTTGATTACCAATTGAAAAACCCTCTGATTGAAAGAATTCGAAGTCTACTTTCCTACCCATTGTGATTACCCTTCCTGCTAGGGTATCTACATGAGGTGAAGTGGTGTTAGGATTGTCTGAATCGGTGGAGGAATCCTCGCTTGGAGATGACTCGCGGACGGGTCACCTCACAGAATGCTTTCCGGTCACCACGGTCGCTCCAAACACCGAACCTCTCCTCTTAGGTGCCATTGGATCCTTAGGAAGGCTTGGGAGGAGTGGAATTAGAGATGGGGAGACTTTGAGAGAATTTAGGAGGGATTTGGTTAAGGATTCGAAGGCTTAGGAAATGACGAGGTGTCGACTCTGCCCTAATAAATCAATTTTGGATTCCCAGGTGTCGACTCCCGCAAAGTCGGGTGTCGACTCCAAATTGCTAACACAGTCAGCGCTCGAACTGGAGTCGGCTCCACTTACACAGGTGTCGACTCCAAGGTCAGGACTGAGAGCAACACAGACAAAG
>UESW01004270.1:224923-250947 GCA_900491605.1 Calamus simplicifolius
TCAGTGGTATTGCTTCAACTGATTCTATAGTGCATTCCACTAGCCTTTGCAAAATCTAGATGCTTGTCTAATATAATGTGATCTCTAAACCTTGTTATTTGTTTAAATTTCGGTTCAGTGTCCCTCGACCAGTATCAACATCTTAAAAAGCTCTTTTACCAGACTGCAGCAAGGTGTCAGTACTTGTGTTCCTCAGCATTTGCAGAGGGGGAACTATTAATGTAGATATACCTGGCACACCCATCTCTTCCTCATTTGACTGGAGAAGAATCTGCACTTAGAAAGGTACAAACTTTTAAATCTGTCACATAGCTCTGAATTGTTACTGCCTAGATCCCAGTTACGGTGCCAGAGCAAGTAGTGCCATTTCACTTTTCGTATTTTAGCCCTTATCACCAAGCAAATGTCTTGGTGATAAGCAAATGTCTTTCTGTAAGCTGATAATCATGCCAACTATAACGGTTCCTTGATTTAGAATGGATTTTTTAGATCTAAAGAATCCATGCTGCAAGTAGTAGGCATAGGCTAAAAAGGCAATACTCCAACGTTGGGGTGGGGTGCGCTGAAGCAACTGGGGACCCAGACCCCAGATGGGTCAGTTCTCAAGTTGGCCATCCTACTTGCTCTCTTCATGGTACTTGACCTTTGATGGTGTAGAGATCAAAGCCTATGTTTTGTTTCATCACTGACTTGTGTTTACAACATTTGAAATGACTTGTGTTTACAACATTTGAAAGGAGAAGACTTAGATTTTATTAGGCTGCTAAAACTAATAAGACTCAAGGACCCTAGTATCAAGTCACCAAACTGTAAAAAATACATATGTGTCCACCGAACAAAAAATATTTGACATTTTAACCTATAAAAATTTTAAATAACCCATAACAGATTGACTTGGATGTTAAAAATGACACACCATTTCTTTTCTCATTTGATGGAAATCCAGGTTTTCTAAAAGGTGATTTTACACAGTTGCATGGTAAAGGACGTTGGAGCTGAGGATGCAAAGCTGATCAGGTGGGAAGTAATATAGATTTATTTCAGCAATGTCTGAATGATCTGCAGTGTTAGTTTCTTAGTGCAATATGGTATTTGGCCGTGCTGCAGCCATATGCTAGAACAGTTGAAGGTGAAATATGATTTCTCTTTTCTCCATACCATTCATGACTCTTTAAGACATAAAGTAGTGAATGCTCAGTGTGGCTGCTAATTGCTTGGTGGTGATGAATTTCTGATAAAAAGACATGCCATCAGTTGACATGCTAGATCAGTGTTCTTTCTAGTCATCCAATTTAACCTTTAGATATGAACAAACAACTGATCTACAACTATCCAATATGTTGAATCTTGAACAATAAATATTCTACAATTAAGTCTCTGTGAATCTTTAAAGCAACAATCAGACTTCTCAGAATGTTATCTGAGGGTGTAGGTGAGTTTTAGAGGTTACTGGTATCTGTATTTGTGAACCATGAATTGCAGAATGATGAAGTGCTAGATCAAAAGCCTCACTGGTTCCTATATTTTTGGTACTGTAGGCCGCATTGGCCTTGTTTTAGGCTTTTAGCATGGATTCAGGACCTGCTGCATCCCAATCCATCATGGCCATCTAAGATGGGACTGTTGAGATGTTGAATTCTGGGATGGCTACCCTGGTCCATGTGAGCAGGGTGTCCCAATCTGTCCAGTTGGCTCAGTTTGTATCAGCTGGGACCAACTGGTTTGGTTACTACCATCTGATACAGAGTTGGGACCTGGTGGAAAAAAGAGCCTGTGTCCGTCTCCAATCTTCTCACATGAGAGAGAGAAAGAGAGAGAGAGGCAGTTTTTTCAAGTTGTTATTAATCCATTCATGAGCTTGGGAAACCTATGCTAATCTGAGAATTTGACAAGAAAACTCTAAAAACTTTCTAAACATTCATTAAAAATAAAACCAGCAAAGAAATGACAGGCAAAAATGATGTCCTTTTGGAACCATCCCAAGCGTTGGGGCAGTATCATGCCAGCGCCATCTTGACATGGTCCTGGGATGGCATTGGTGCTAGGCCTGGGATTTAAAAATGCGGATCTCTTGGCAAATTCAGATGGTCTCTGTCTGATGCACAGGGCTTTATAACATGGAAAATTGATATCAGATAATTGTGGCTTCTAACTATGAACTTATTTTTCTTATCTCTGCTTATATATCCTAATGGTAGTTAAATATGCACATGTTGATTAGCCTGATTTACCCTTCCAGCATGAAGTTGAATTTTCATATATTTCTCATTGCAGGGACAAGTAATCTCCATAATATAAATTAAAAATTGAAAATCAAATTGTTTGATTACTTTGTTTATTGTCTTTACCTTGTTGTTGATGTGCTGATCGTGTGGCAAGTTTTTGCTCAGATTTCTTCTGTTGTTCTCATTTTCAGGAAAAATTGTCATTCACCCAATTTTCCTTCCATTAAATTTCAGCCCATAGGACTCCAAATATAACCAGGACATTGATCAGACTGATATGCACTCACCAAAAAGGCAATTTTTCTGTTCATCAAAGGTATGCAATCAAATTCCAGGTGAGACCAGGATTTATTTCTAAAGAAAAAAAATTGGTCCAGTCAGAGTTCATTTTTGGGCTTCTAACAATTCAAGTTTTTCTCTATTTGATATCAACCTCCCGCTATAATGTTGTTTGTTACTCTAATAGCTTAACCTGCTTGTTTTTAAATTCTTTATGCATGTAATAGTCTTTTGAGTTATACCATATTTTTTAACGGATGCCATACAATATAGCCCGTGTTCTGAATATATTTTGGATTTTAATGCCTCATCATTTGGAGATGTGTGCTTTGGGTTTTTAACCATTTCCAAGTTCCTTCTTTATGAAAGGAACATGTTAAGGCTGCTAAATGACTGCAACTGGCCAATCATAATTACCCTAAAGACTGATTTCAGAAGACACATTTAGATTTCTTTAGGCACTTCTACCAGAGACATTGGTGTTAGAGACTGTACCATAGATTCAGGATCCTTTCCTTAATTTTGAAATTTGGTGCCAAAGGACATTGTATTAATTCTGAATATATAGATCTTGCAGACATGCTTCTCTTAAGACTAATCTCCTGTACTCGACTCCAAGACTTGGAACGAATTTTACAGTGCAATGCATCCATTTTCTCTTGTTTTTATCAAAAGAGGCTACTTTAGCTTTCTCTGATTATAATCCTTTTTCTAATGATGGTTTAATACATACCATTTAAAAACAATGATAGATATAACATAAGATCAGAGAGAGAGAGAGAGAGAGAGAGAGAGATTTTGTAATGTTACATTTATATATACAGATACGGATTGAAGCTTTTATGCAACAGAGGAGAAATAATCTGCTGCAAAAATAATCCTTTGGTAAAATAAATGGAAACAAAATAAATGCAAGCAACCGTGTCTGTGTTTCAAACCTAAACCTTGGTACTTCCTTCTATGATGATGAGGACTTCTAATCCAGCTGCCCTCCTGCCTTCCCTCCTCTGTAAGGCTTGAGGATCTGAAAAGAGCAGAGCAAGCTCGCATCCACGCACATCAATGCGCCAGCATTGTTGAACTCCCCACAGTAGTTTGGGGCTGAGAATATGGTCACCAATTGCCTATCTGCAAAGAATTCATAGCCATCTTCCACCACCTGCTCCATTCGATCCATTTCGTTACAAAGACCAAAAACATTTTTGTGATTAGAATTAAATGCTTCTTCTATAGGCATTCAAAAAGATGATCCACAACAGATGCTTACTTGATGTGCGCGACAAACGAGGTCAAGATCATGCTTCTGCAAGAACTCGGACACCTTATCAGCCCCAAAAGTATAAGAGACGCCCCGATCATTCTCCCCCCATCCTCTGATCTCTCGGTCGGGATCCGACCACAGTAAGTCGCACAGCAATCCTTGGTCCGGCACGTCCACCGGCCTCTCAATCTGCCTTATTTGGTCCAAGTGCTGCAATTCCGGCGAGAGCCCGCCGTGCATGCAGAGAATCTTGTCGTCGATGACGGCGGCCACCGGGAGGCAGTTGAAGCAGTCGGTGAAGAGCTTCCAGAGCCTGACGCTGAAGCGGCGCTTGCACTCGTCGTAGAAGCCGTAGATCCGATTGATGGAAGCGCACTCGTGGTTTCCTCGGAGGAGGAAGAAGTTGTCGGGGTATTTGATCTTGTAGGAGAGGAGGAGGCAGATGGTCTCGATGCTCTGCTTCCCTCGGTCGACGTAGTCGCCGAGGAAGAGGTAGTTGGAGTGCGGAGGGAAGCCGCCGTACTCGAATAGTCGGAGGAGATCAGAGAATTGGCCATGGATATCACCTGGCCATGAGGATGAAAAACGAAAGGCATATCAAGACTTCCTACCGGGGATGTTAGTGAGTAGAAATTCGGTTGTTCTTCGGTGATGAAAATTGAATCCATTAGCGATTCTAGCAATTATAATCTAATCCGATGAATTAATAGTGTTGGATCGATCAAAAACTAATTGTATCGCATATTAATCTAACATAAACTCACAAGAAATTAGAACATATTCCTTATTCCTAGGATTGTACTTTTCCTTAGATATGCTTTTGAAAAACATTGCCAAATATCTTGGGGGCACGTATTAAATACCAAGGCACAGAGTCAACGGGATTTGAAGAAAAAGAACGATTTCTTACCATCATCATTGTCATATTAAATACCTGAATTTCTGAAAGCTGAAACAAAAAGAGACGATAAAAAATCAAACACAATTGAATCGAAAGAGAGAATGAATACAATTTATTCCATAAGCCACAACGAAAAAGAAACATAAATTGCACTGGGGATAAAAACATGAGTACAAGTGGGCTTTTTAATCTAACAATCCTTGTTTCAATGTGATACGATTCGAGCAAAAAAAAAAAAAAAACAGGAAAGAATCATGAAAATTAAAGCCTGTCAAAATTCTAAGCACGAACAAATTTGATATCTAAGCCATGCATGGTGTACGACTACGGGGTGGGATGCCTCGTGATGAGATTACCGCAGACGTTTATGGGTGCCTCCAATTCGAGAAGGACGGGTTGGCTGAGGAAGATCTCTTTTGCAGCGGTGCAGACATTGCGAATCTCCGCCTCATTTAGCTGAAACTTTTTGCCATTCCCCTTGTTCTTTTTCCCCTCCAATAGCCTTTCTATCAAATCATCCAAAGCACTCCCATCCATTATCTTCCCCTATGAAAGATTTGTAAGAGAAGAAAGAAAGCAAAAAAAAAAAAAAAAAAAAAGGAGAAGACGAAGAACTCCTCAGATTGCTCAAAGGAGAGAGGAGACGAAAACCGGAGATTAAGGGGGTCAAGTGGTCCGAAATGGAGAAGGTGGGGAGGATCTCTCCGTCTCATGCGCCGGTGCCACGGCAGCTCTTGTAGTTCGCCAATTATCGACCATGGCCTCCGCATGACTTGGGCCTCACTTCTGACATCCCAACAACTAAACGGATAGCATCAACTCTGGGGGCACCTCAAAAGAGCCCCAGGAATTGAACCCCTATACTTACAGAGGACATGTAATCCCACGTCGTAGTTTTTTTTTTTTTTAAGTACAAAACCACATTAGTCTAGTGCAAATCAATCTAGATATATCGAAATACAAAAATTACTGTAAAATAGTAGGGCAGAGGTCATCCTACTTTCATATTCAATAACTAGCATGTTGAGCCACTGAAGCAGCCATCTAGTCAGCCGCCGCATTGGCTTCTCGGTATATGTGATGTATTAACTTTCAGCAGGATAAACCATATATCTGGGTTGGATATATCCCATGTCATAGTTGATCCTACCAATTGAGAGATCATGGCATGGATGATCCAATGTATCATGAAAAAAAAAATGGAACCAGAGTGAAAGTTGATTTGGTCCACCCTTCTTGTAATTAGGATTGTCAAACCAAACAAGTTAGTTGGATTACTTCAGCTTGGTTGGTCAGTTTATGATTGTGTGTAAGTCTGATATTTTTTTATTATTTTTATACTTGTGCATCAAGTATACCATTTTTTTGTATAAGAATATTTCTTAGCAATCAGATGTTATTTGCTGCAGTGAAACATGCTGACCAAGATTGTTTCAAAATACATATATGAAAGATTAGTAGGATCTCATCAAATTCCTTGAACAAGTCACTGGTCAGGAGCTTGAGAACTGCTTGATATTATTAATTGACCTCAAGTCAAGCTTGGCTGAATAAAATATTTAGGCTAAGATCGAATCGATTATCTTTTGGCATATTCAGCGGCAATGTCTGCTTGTTAATGCCTCTTTAAGTGCGTTTAATTGCAAAGTTAATATTCTTTCTTTGAAGTGGGAATCTCAATTTAGTTCTCCATGTGACTCATGACAATGGAACACTAAACAACTATGGCAGGGAACCATGGTATTTAATAAGCACCGATCTTTGTAGCCTTCCGTAGCTGTGACCATTCACGCACGGTTGGAAATAAAAATTAAAACAAGATCAATTGATTTCTTTAGATCGATTCGATTGATTTCTTTAAGATTCATAGATAAGATAGTGTTCTAACATGTGCGCTTAAACAATAGAAGCACTCTAGATCATTAGCCATCTTTTATATGCGAAGGAGGGGGAGAGAGAGAGAAAGCAAGAACCTCCATTTCAAATTGAAACTAGGACAGGAGGGTTTGAAATAGAAGACGGTTCTATGAATTCTTTCATATAATATAATTTATTGTCCATTGAGTATTATCTATCAATAATTTAATTCCCTCGAAAAAAAAAAATCTATAATCTAATTTAACAGAGCCGTATAGAAGAGATTTTAACAAACACAAGAAACTACAAGATTGCTATCATTCAACAAGCACGCTCATGAATCATTGAAGAACAAAGTCCTTTCACCTCCACTTCCAAATGGAACACAAGCATTTAAAATTATATAAGCAAGCATCACAAGCAATCAGAGGCAGTTCAAGACTTTAAAACATAACCGACTAGAAACCAGTGATGGAAGACCTCAAGCTCTACGACAGACCCCCCCTCGCACACATAAGCCTCCATATCCATGCCAGCCTCACCACCCTCTTCGACATCATCCATCTTTTATCCTCCTCCAATGCACACTTGGGGTGCATATCAAAATCGCACTCTTTGCAATAGAAAGACCACCCATTTCCTCCCTCCTCGCACCGGTCACAGAGATAGTCCTTACGGCGGGTCTTCACAAGCTCGTGCTCCTCATGGAGCTCGTGCTTCACCTTCTCTGGCCACCCCTTGGCCATCTCCTCGCGTTCTGCCTCGAGCTCCTTCACTCGCTCCTCGGTGAAGGGGTAAGCATCAGCCCCATAGACCATCACGAGCTCTCTTGCTTCCTTGGTGATTGTTTTTCCAGTTGGGCCAATGGCGATCAGGGATGGGATGCCAAGGATCTTGAATCTGCGGCTCAAAAACTTCTTCCTTTCATCTCCAAAGGGGAGGGCCAACCAAGGCATGCCGGAAAAGAAGTCATCAAATGAGTCTTGGTCCTGATCACTTGAGATAAAGATCACTTCAAAGGCACTGTCCTCCTTGATCTTGTGGTATGCCCCAATTAGCTTTGGCAGAAACGCACGACATGGAGGACACCAGCGCGCTGAAAAGTAGAGAAGGATATTCTTCCCAACAAGTTCAGATATTGGAACCTAATCCATGAGGTCAGAAACAAAAGCTAAGTTTGTAAATTTGGTTTGTAAATATAAATGATTCAAGAACAATTTGGAGAATCACTCAGCTAAAAGAAATATTCATTAGCATGCCTTTATTCTATGCTTCGGATTGCTTTATGGATGCCACGCCACCATTTATCAACACAAAAAAAGGTAAAGAAACAAAAGCAGATTCATAATAATGATCAATCCTTCGTATTTATCCAAGGATATGTTCTGCACCCAAGATTTTTCCTTCTTAGCCACCGAAACCCAGGTGTAATGTACATAGCACCGTAATGTACATAGAAAGATCGTTGATCATAATAATCATTGTTCTTCACAAGCATTAAACATGCTACTGATTATAGAGATAATAAGCATCCATCTTCATAATCATTGTTCTTCACAAACATTAAACATGCTTCTGATTATATAGATAATATGCATCCATCTTCATAATCCAATGTCATGTGCTGAACAGAGATGTTTCCTTTCCATGTAATTCAAACAAAATGATTCTCGAAGTGCAGGGCACGATTTCTATTTTATATGTATGAATTTGATTCAAAATTGTACAAAGAGATCTCCCTATGGATGTTACTGCCGCCACAAGGCAGTCTTATACCTGTTTTAGAATTTCTGGATATAACCATGCTCAAAAATGTGTCTTAGTAAGATCACCTAAAATAAAGTTTTAATATGGTTCATCATTAAAATCCAATGAATGATCTCAAGCAAACTCAAGATGAAGATAAGCTAAGCAAGCATTAAATAGAACCCGGATAGAATCCATGCATTGAACCAGGCAAGCAGTATACCGAATTGGATGAAACCATTACCTGCACATTGCCCTTTCCAATGACATAATCTTGCTCCCCGGAAACAAGAAGCGACTCCAGTGTCTGTGCTTCCAACCTCGCCTTCTCCTTTTCCGCGAGTTCCTCCAACTTCTCTGGAGAGAATGGGAATGCCTCAACCCCATGCTCTTCCACCAGTTCAGCAGCATTGGTATTCAGAGTCTTCCCATCAGAGCCAATCACAACAAGTGTCGGGATGGTCGCAAGTTCAAAGTAGCGGGTGAGCTTTTGAGAACTCTTGTCTTTAAAGGGAATTGCAAGCCATGGCATGCTGGCAAAGCTTTCCTTGAAAGATGATTCATCTTCATCTAAGGTTACCAGGACAACCTCAAAGTTCTCCCCCTTCTCCTTCAGCTGATCATACATCTTTGCAAGTACGCTACCAAACTCACTGCATGACCCAAAAGAACTGAATGAGAAGAACAGACCCACAACTTTGCCTTCAAGTTCTGCCACAGGTACCTGTTTACAATGAGGGAGATCAGATTGACAGGAATAACAACAGAAATAAAATTTTTTGAGGACCAAATAATGAAAGAGAGTGGCAATCACCTTATTTCCACTGTTGGATATAACAAAGTCACGAGAAGAGGAAACCAACACACTTTGAAGAGTTTGATTCTTCTTTGCAGCCTCCTCCTCCTCTTTCAGCTTTGCAATCCTCTCAGGGGAGAACGGGTAACCCTCCGAGCCATATTCTTTCACTATATGCACAGCCTCATCGGTGAGAACCTTGCCACTCTTGTCAAGGACCACCAGATGGGGTATGCCACTAACATCAAACAGCTCGTTGAGGCTGTCTCGGGTCTCAGAGTCCGAGTAAGGAATGGCAAGCCATGGCATCTCAGAGAAGTACTCTTTAAATGAGTTTTCATCCTCATCAATCGATACGAAGATGACCTCAAAATCATCAGCCCTCCTCAATATCTCATTGTAGGCCTCAGCCAGCGTCGGGGTGAACCGGTGGCAGGGTCCGCACCATGAGGCTGAGAAGTAAAGACCAATGATTTTACCATCTAAATCGGCGATCTTCACCTGTAGAGTTTCAAATTTAAAGATGCCATCCATTGTAAGCCAATTGTAAGCCATCAACAACCATTAAAATGGGAGATTGTTAATATAAAGTTTCTCTTCTTATCTCTTCCTTTTTTTTTTTTTTTTTTTTTTCAAAGCACAAGTCCTTACAATTTCCGCAGTCTAAGCAGAGAAAAATTATAAATTTGATGAAGAATTATGCCGTACAGATCAAATAGAAATACTAATAATCTTCAGAATAAGAAACTGATGCATCATGAGCACTACACAAAAGCATCAGAAATCAACAAAATTCCAACAGTCTCCCCTTATGTTATTGATACAACTCAATACAATATAATATCACTTCAAATATAAAATTTCTACGATGGAACCACTCAGCTATTATAAGCGACTATATATACTGTTTAAACTACAACATCAAAGCAAAGACACGCACACTAAAAAAAAAAAAAAAAAAAAAAAAAAAAAAAAAAAAAAATCCAGAATTCAGAGATTTTTTTTTATAAAAAAAAATCAAATTTGGTAATCAATCTGGAATTACCAATAAAAAAATCGTCGCCAAATTGATAATAAATAAATTCGGAAAAAAAAAAAAACAGAAACATAAAAATTCGGAGCGAGAAATATGTTTTTAATAACTCAAACGCCTCTATAAGAATTAGCACGGTCACTTAACCAAAAATAATAACTCAAACGCCGATGAGAGGACCGACGAGTCCCAAAAAAAAAAAAATCAAGCGTAGCTTTGGAGGCAATAAGTTTTACTTTAAAAGGGCCGGTCGACGGGAGAAGATCGGCACCTGATCGCCGTTGTTGCGGACGAGAAAGTCCCTCCCGTCGGCAGATAGAAGCGATTTCAGATCGTGCGCGTCCCCACCGCTAACGACGCCGTTGGCACCTTCTCCGGCTTCGGCCATCTTCACCTCGTCGAATCTCTTAACCGCTCGCTGGGATGGCTGGGCTTCAGTGAGCGGCAGCAGAGGTAGAGGGCTTTTATAGACGGAGAAATTCGCCGTTTGGTTTTCCGTTAACTGCCCATTTTTATTATATAATAATAATTACAATTATTTTGGGTCTCCACCTCTCCTTTCCATTACTTTGCTGCTAAGAAACGGCCAGCTCGTAGAGGAAGCCGGAAGAGCGGTTTGGACGGTGCCAAGGGAAAGTCATTCGGCCTTGCTTCGGGGGTTTATTACGGAAAAGGCACGATGGTTCTCATCGTAATTAGACAGAAGCGGTAGGGAGTGCAGGGTAATTTCGGAGGCGAGATGTGCTCCATTATCCCTACCGTTGAGAAATTACGCGAAGGTTTACTGCGACGAACGGTCTGGATTGAACGATCGCTTGATGGCGGGTGATGATTTGATAAGCGGGCTAGGATTGGCTGTCACGCTTTCCGGTAGGCGTCATTGTGTCAAGTGACGGTAAAAATAGAGGATGGATGGATGAAAATAATTTAAGATAAATATATATATATATGCTGTTAACAAGGGAACGAAGTTACGGTCTTATTTTATAGCAAATTCAAAGGCATAATGCTCGCAGCGTGAGAGATCGAAGAAGTCCAAACCAGATAAATTCTTGAAAGAGATTTGTGCAGTTGATGGTTATATGAAACAACCATGAAGAAGTCTTTTTAAATCCTTGGGATGATTAGCTGATCTCATTCTAAAATAGACCATATTGAATAATAGTACTAATCCATCTTTCATGGTATGAGGTAGGCCGTTTGGAAGTGGATTTGAATTAAATTTTTTATTTTTAAAAGTAAAAAAATTAATTTATAGCATGACAAACGTGTTTGACTCAACCGTTTGAAAACGTTCAACCCTAAATTTTTGAATGAAATTGAAAGTTTTCTTCGGATTTTGTTTTTCCCGCTATCTTTTTTCATAAGATTCGCTAATGTAAAAAAAATAGTTCTCAAAAATATCAACTAAATATATTATCAAATACTATAAATTAACAGAATACAAGTCAAATTTTTAAATATAATTTATATTTTTAAAAATAATTTTTAAGATTACGAACCAAGGGCTTTAGTTTTTTTTTTTTTTTTTTAATCTATTAAAATAGTCGATGTTAAATGATAATAGCACTAATCGACTTGTCATGGTTTGGCTGGCTTAGCTAAATCAATCAACAAGATTGAAGTTGAGCCCACAGTATCCCCGTCCAAGTCAAAGATCCAAATTAGTCTTTGGAATAATTATGGTTGATAATTATGGTTGCCCTTGTTCTTATCCGACTGGTCTTAGCTTGAATCTTGTTGATCCCTAAACCTCAATAACTCTTGATTGTTGGTCCCTAAACAATTGAGAGTTTTAGGGGAACTAATACCAGAGAGAGGGAGTGTTTTGCTTTGATAGAAAACCTCTGAGTCCTAACAATCTGTAAAGCCGTCTGCCCACTCTCACTCTCTGCTACATGAAGGTTTATTCTATGAACTTATCTATGCTGTCTCCTATTTGAGCCCCCTCTTAATTAGTCCACTATTTTAGTTTCTTTGATTCTTTTTAAATGCGCGATTCAACATATTAATACATATTTTTGTGCTTATCTGATCATAGAGGTTGAATTCTTAAAAGAGAGTTGATCACATTACTATATTCTAATTACCGAAGTTTTTGTTTTTATTTGAGGATTGTATGGCTATGAACCGGCGGATCCCAACTAGATCCAATTGGAAATCTTCACAGGATATTCCCTGTTGCCATGGGATGGATCCTTAGGTGGGCTAAAATTTTGTTCATTGATCATCGTGCCGTTGATTATTCCTGTCTTTTTTTTTTTGCTAAAAAGCTGGATACTTAAACCTCCTTTCTTTGCTTTGATTTAATGTTTGAATTGCTTGGTGTTAGGGGTGCAACTTGGGCTCGGTTCAATCCGAACTCGGCTCATCGAACCCGATTTACAGCAGTGTTTAAACTCATGTTTGTCCAATCGAACCCGAAAGATCCGAATTTAATCCGGTCCAATTTGCAATTGATTCGGATACGGGTTGACTGCAATCCGAACCCGAGATAATCCGAACCCAAGGATTACCCGAATGGGAGTAGCTTATCGGCACCAGGTTTTTGAGAGCATTGAGTCGGATGAGATGACCAACTTGAGGATAAGAAGGGCAAGGCCGTCGGTCATAGGCGAGGAAAAGAAGGACAAACATAAAGGCGAACCATCTGCACATTTTATTTCACTTTTCGCCTTCTCTTCTTTGTTTACGTCATCTCCTCCTCTTTTGTTTCAAGTAAGATTTTTTTTTAATACAATGTTAAAGCCTTGAGTTTAGCTTACCAAGGGATTTTATTTTTTTCGTTTGATCCATAATTTGGTGTTTATTTACTTTAAAAAAGTATTTTTTTTTTTTCCCACCAACCCAAATTTCAACTCGAAACTCAACCCGAATCGGATTTTTAAAACAGGATAGGATTGAGGTTTTACAAATAGTGTTAGTGTTAAAGTTAACATTTTATAAATAGGGTTAGATTAGGGTTGAGAAAAACCCTGTTTCATGAGCCCAAGTTGCACCCCTACTTGGTGCTCTAAGTGAGGTATTAAACCTATACTACTATATAACTGAATTCCACGCCAAGCTTTCCATTTTAACTGATCCAAATCCTTCTTCTAGCATTTATTAATTAATTATTTATTTTTTTATCAAAAACTAAAAATAAAAGATCATCTTTGTATCCTTCTTTTGACATTTATTTATTACCTATTATATAAATTTTATTTTTAATTAAAATAAAATAACATGCACATTGCTCATGCCGCATCCAAAGTATTCATAGAGCGGAAAGGTAGAATAAATAATAGTATCTTCCAAGGAAATTTATACATTTCTTAGTACTCCAACTTGCAGCATATTTGACCAACATGAGTCCTTCGTGAATCAGTTCTCAATTTCTTTGCTGTAATCTTTGCAGTCAATTTACTGACAAGAAACTGGCCTTAAATAGATGTTTGATGTGGAGGTGAAGTGTTTGATTAGAAGTTTCTTTTTATTTGTCTTGGCATGCCTAAAGCTCAGATATTTTGAGATATTTCAAAAGAAGCAGAAACTATTTAATAGGAGATAACATTACATGATAAGCCTTTGATTGACTCCGAGAACTAAGAAACTCCAAATAGCCATGCATGACGGAGGGGACCAATCTGATTGTGTGGTGATGGAAGGCTTTCACTACAAGTCATCTTTTTTATTCTTATTCTCTAATGCTTTAACAATCTAATACATTGACTAGCACCAGCTAACTTTATTCTCCATTGGAAGACAGTTACATCAGCCTAAGTTTCACTTTTGAGGAGGAAAAAACAAGATAGCACTGGCCACAATAAAAAAAGAAAGGAAGAAAGAAAACTTTACACAAAGGTTCAACAATGCAACAGTTCTTGTTGACCAGCTAAGCAACATCTATGCAAAGAGGAAAAGACAGAAAGAAGTAACCAAATCAAAGCATTCAGAGCTTTGCCAAGGACTACCTATAAAACCTGAGACAGTATCCTCATGAATCCCTCAAAGCCAGCCTCCAGAGTGTCAGCCAACTGCAGTCTGAAAAGAAAAAAGAAAAAAAAAAAAAAGAAAAAAATCCTGTAGCATTAGCCTGACAAAATCTTCAACATAGCCCAGTTTATAATGCAAGAATGACTCTGCGCAAACCAACAAGGGTAGAGATGATGAAATAAACAGCAATATCAGCATAGCGATTGCCTCTAAATACCTCTGAAAGTTAAATGGATCCTTGATCTGGTACTCCAAGAATATCTCCGTTCCATGGAATTCTTGCATGAAATCCACACCTGCACAAAATGTCATTGAATCATTGAGCACACATGAAGTTTCTTTTAAGATCCATGAAAATACCCCAAAGGTGGCACAAACAAATTAAGTAGCAGATTTTGAACATGTAGAGAGTAGTCCACTCAACAGCTTTTTATAGTTACATCTATAACATCGAAGAGTACATAACTGCATATTAAAAAGCCTCTATAACAAAGAAGAGTCCAGTAAGTACAGATTTAAAAGCCTCAACTGGTAACCTTATGGGAGTCTTGCTAGAAGAATGATGGGGCAAGTACACTAGTTTGAAGAATGGTTACAACCTATTGCTTCAAAAATACCATGCAATTATGGGGTTGCAATAAATGGAATTGGAATGACATTACTTGGACTTTGTCCAATGACACATGAATTGCATTTTGTGAAAGAAGTAAGTCTCTATGAGTATAAATTGTTATGAATATTTAGAGAAATCAAGAAACTTAGGCATCTGTGGTAAATTCAATCATGATTCATCATCAATAACTTTATGCATCTTGTCTCAGAGTTTGGATGCTCTGGGATGGGGCCTGCATTGCCGGTTTTAGCTTTGATTGCTGCTGCATTTCGTCCTTGCAGAATGTGTGGCTAGCTTTATGCCAATTGTCCTTCTGTCTTCCTCCAAATTCTAGTTAAAACAAAAAAAAAAAAAGTCCTTTTGTTTTGTTTTGTTGATGTTTCTGATTTTGGGCCCGAGAAGTTGGTGGGCTGAGGTGGCTGGATTTCTCGAGTTGGCCCATTCCTCTTCTGTTAATCGTTTGCGGATAGATGGTCCTATTTTATTGCGATATAGCTTAATCATTTGCGAATAATTCTCAACGATAGCCATCTACTAGTTAATAAGTGATAACGATATCTCTTTTGAAATTTAAAATTTAACCAAATGCCTATTTGATGGAGTAGGCGGTGGGAGGGAGTTAAGAAATCTTCTTAAATAAAGATCCATTCTAAGGTTTTCGATAACACAATATCATCCGAGAGAAAACCAGAAGGAAGCAGAGATATTGGGTCCCTGATCAAGAGCATATCCTGAGGGCATACACCATCGTGTGCGATAGCTCATTGATTGGAAGCACTCAATCAAGGTTCTTGAAGCGATAGATCAAGATCCTGAGAGGTAGATCTGCAGCTGATTCAGATCGAGAGGAAGATCAAGATCCTGATTTAGATCTTCGAGAGGTAGATCATAAGCAATGGCTGGAGGTAATACAAAGATCCTATCTATTAATTCTATACAATATTGTGTAGATTGTTAATAGATTTCTAATAGTTGGTATCAGAGCATCAATACTTCTGCCTTGTTTTTGTTGTAACTGTTTCCATCATTTCAGATTTAATTATTTTGGGATTTAATTAAATTTTTAAAATAACTTATTATTTTATTATTCGCAAGCTTCTTGGTCTCTATTTCTCTCACATAGGGATAGTCCAAAGGGGAGGCTACTGGTAGTACCTTGGATTATTTGACCGAACGGACATGTGGTAGGGATATTAGGGACGCACTAAAAGGGAGGCTACTAGTAGTACCTTGGTACATTTTACCTAACTACCTACGTATCAAGAGTTAATAGATCGCCTGGAAGATCATCGGAATTTATTTCTTTTATTCTTAGGTATGATTTAAATAAAAGAAAAATTCATAAATAAGATGAGAACTTAAGATATGGTGTTGTGGTTAAGAATCCTCCTTCAATTTTATTAAAAAAAATTGTTAAAGAGAGAAAATATGACTTCCGTAACCACATGATAAAAAAAAATTTGTTAAAGAGAGAGAAAATGTGACTTCCGTAACCACATGCGGTAACCTGTTAAAGAGAGAAAACATGGCCTGTTCTGTGCGTTTTTCAATTTTCTCGCCTATGGGTCTTTCGGTTAAAATCAAATTGGATTGGTTAAATTTTAAATGTATGCTATTACCTGTTTAATATTATATCATGTGATATGATTTGTTTTATCATTTCTTTCTTAAGTATAAAATTTTTGTATTAAAATACACCTCCTGAGTCTCTATGCCTATGTGTTTTGCATAGACTGGCCCAAGGAATAATGAGCTACGGCCGTGTTTTAATTAACAAAAATTTTTCTTAAGATGATAATTTTGAAAAATGCATTGAATAGATAATTGATACACTATCTCCTATTTTGCATATTAGATTTATTTTATGCATGAATAAAATTATATTTGGTGGTAGTGTGAAAAATCACAGTGCAAATCCTTTCAAGGTTTGATTGGTCAATTGGTGTCTAGAAAAGTGAAGAGATTGTGGTTACTTAATTGGTTTCGTTGACTAACCTAAGGAAAGCAAGGGGGGACCCCACCTCTCTTCCACTGACGTGGCCAATTTGATTAATTCAGATCTTGATTTGGAAATGTTATGTTGATTAAGATCACTACCTAATAATCATGCTAAATTGGGTTAATCTATATGCATATAATGGAGTTCAAATGTCATGTGATCAACATGATTTTGATTAATTGAGGAGTAGCCACAACATCTTTAATTAATCAAAATTATATATTGAGTTGCAAAGATCACATAAGGTTAGATGACATTAATTGTAATTAATTATATTAATGCAATGAATCTTATCCCATGAATTTTTATTGCACTGATATAATTAATTAGGATGTGATAACAAATTATTTTCTTAATTACCTACAGGAATTAAGAAAGGAATATAATTTGTTAGTCACATCATTAAGTTAATGAGTCTATTTAAGTATAATAACTTAGCCCACAGGTAGTTATTATATGTTATTGATTCATGTTATTGCATGTTTACATTGGTAAGACATGACATTAAGTTATATGCCTCAAATTCAGTTACATGAACATGTTTTTCATTTTTATGCAGCTATTTTGCCTGTTAATATTTCTGATATGAAATGTGATTTCCCGATTTAAGTGGTGATAATTATAAATTATGGAAGGAGAGAATTCTTCTTCAATTAGGGTGCATGGATATTGACTATGCTATCAGGAAGGATGAACCACATTCGGTTATATCTACTAGCACTCAGGCTGAGATTGCTGCGTATGAACGATGGGAAGCGATCCAATCGCCTCAGTATGATGTTCATACGTACTAAGATTTCTGCTAGTATACGTGGTTCAATTCCTGAGTGCAAAAATGTCAAGGAACTTCTGAAGGCTATTGATGCACAATTTGAGTCTTCAGATAAGGCACTGGCTAACACCCTAATGGCAAAATTATCATCAATGAAGCTCACTACTGTTGGAGGTGTGCGTGAGCACATCATGAAGACGAGGGACATTGCGGCTCAGTTGAAATCCCTAGAGGTTGAGATGTCAGAATCTTTCTTAGTGCACTTTATTTTGAGCTCACTCCCGCAGCAGTATAGTCCCTTCAAAATATCTTACAACACACATAAGGACAAATGGTCAATTAATGAACTTCTGACCATGTGTGTTCAAGAGGAAGGAGGCTGATTTTGGAAATGGGAGAAAGTGCACATTTAGTCACTCAGAGAAAGACTAAAGCTCCCAAAGCCAAACGCAAAGGAAAGGGTAAAGTACCCATCCATACAGAAGAGAAGAAGGAGTCCAAGTGCTTCTTTTGCAAGAAGAAATGGCATATAAAGAAAGATTGTTCAAATTCAAAGCTTGGCTTGACAAGAAAGGTACTCTAACCTCATTCGTATGTCATGAATCCAATTTGGTTATATGTCATAACACATGGTGGATTGATTCTGGTTCTACAATCCATGTTTCAAATACCTTGCAGGGTTTTCTAAATCAAAGGAAACCATTGGGAAGTGAACAAAGCATCTATTCAGGAAACAAGATGGGTTCACATGTGGAAGCGATTGGGACGTGCAGACTTATTTTAGATTCTGGTTTTGTTTTAGATTTGGAAAAGACATTTTATATTCCAAGTTTCTCTAGAAATTTGATTTCAGTGTCAAGGCTTGTACCAGCAGGATATTCCTTTAATTTTAATAAAAGCTCTGTTGATTTATTTTATAAATCTAAGCTTATTGGGAATGGTACATTGTCAGACAATCTTTTTCAAATTAATTTAAAAAATAATACCTCTATAATGTGATGCACGCCCAAACTGGTATGAAAAGATGTGTTATGAATGAGAATTCCTCTATTTTGTGGCATCGGAGATTAGGTCATATCTCCATTGAGAGAATTAAAAGATTAGTAAAAGATGAGTACTTGATACTCTTGATTTTACTGATTTTGGCACTTGTGTGGACTGCATAAAGGGAAAGCAAACCAACAAGTCCAAGAAAGATGCCAAGAGAAGTTCAGAAATACTGGAGATCATACATACGGATATCTGTAGCCCAGATATGGATTCGTATGGTCAGAGATACTTCATCTCATTTATTGATGACTATTCACGATATATGTATCTCTACCTACTTCATAATAAGAACGAAGCATTAGATGCCTTTAAGGTATTTAAGGCAGAAGTAGAGAAACAATGCGGCAAGCAAATTAAAATCGTGAGGTCAGATAGAGGTGGAGAATATTATGGTAGATACACTGAGAATGGACAAGCACCTGGTCCGTTTGCTCGGTTTCTTGAAGAAAATGGAATTGTTGCACAATACACCATGCCAGGGTCTCCTGACCAAAACGTGTAGCTGAAAGGAGAAACCGAACATTATTGGACATGGTAAGGAGCATGATTGTCAGCTCTAACCTACCTAAATCCTTGTGGACTGAAGCTCTTAAAACACTGCGTATATATTGAATCGGGTTCCAACCAAGGCTGTTTCCAAAATGCCTATTTGAGTTATTTAAAGGTTGGAAACCAAGTTTGCAACATATACGTGTTTGGGGATGCCCATCTGAAGTAAGAGTTTATAATCCACAAGAAAAGAAACTAGACCCAAGGACTATTAGTGGATATCTTATTGGATATGCTGAGAAGTCCAAGGGTTATAGATTTTATTGTCCATCTCATAGCACTAGGATTGTGGAATCAAGAAATGCAAAATTTCTTGAGAATGACTTGATCAGTGGGAGTGATCAATCTCATTTTTGGCTTCTTCTAAGAAAGATCATTCAGATTCCAGCTTCCACTTCAAGTGAGGGATTGGTTGTTGTTTATAGCACTCCTCAAACTCAATTAAGTGCCAACAACCAGTCATTGAGATTTCACAAGCTGATGGTAATCTAGAAGATCATGTTGTTCATCAACAATCAGTTGTGCAAGATACTCCTCAAGAGGTCATTGACACAACATTAAGAAGATCAACTAGAATAAAGAAATCAGCAATTATGTTGTGTATCTACATGAATCTGACTATAACATTGGAGCCGAAAATGATCCTGAAACGTTTTCACAAGCCATGAGTTCTAAGGAATCAAACTTGTGGTCAATGCCATGAAAGGATGAGATGGAATCTATGGCATCTAATCGAGTCTGGGATCTTGTTGAGTTGCCTGATGGGTGTAAAAGCCATTGGATGTAGATGGGTCTTTAAAATAAAGAAAGACTCACAAGGCAACATTGAGAGATATAAAGCAAGCAAGACTCGTTGCCAAAGGGTTTACTCAGAGGGAAGGAATCGACTACACTGAGACATTTTCTCATGTATCCAAGAAAGATTCTCTCCGAATAATTATGGCATTGGTAGCTCATTTTGATTTTGAGTTACATCAAATAGATGTGAAAACTGCATTCCTTAATGGAGATCTAGAGGAAGAGGTTTACATAAAACAACCTGAAGGATTTTCCTCTAGTGATGGTGAGCATTTGGTTTGCAAGCTTAAGAAATCCATATATGGATTGAAACAAGCCTCACGTCAGTGGTATTTAAAATTTCATGATGTGATCTCTTCCTTTGGTTTTGAAGAGAACATCATGGATCAATGTATATACCAGAAGGTTAGTGGGAGCAAAATTTGTTTCTTGGTCCTATATGTGGATGACATTCTACTTGCAACCAATGATAAAGGGTTGCTATATGAGGTGAAACAATTTCTCTCCAAAAATTTTGATATGAAAGATATGAGTGAGGCATCTTATGTCATTGGCATTAAGATCCATAGAGAAAGATCTTGAGGCATTTTAGGATTGTCTCAAGAAACTTATATCAATAAAGTCTTGGAGAGATTCAGATGAAAAATTGTTCACCAAGTGTTGCACCTATAGTGAAGGGTGACAAGTTCGCTTTGAACCAGTGCCCTAAAAATGAACTTGAACGGGAACAGATGCACAACATTCCATATGCTTCAGCTGTTGGAAGCCTAATGTATGCTCAGGTTTGCACAAGACCTGACATTGCATTTGCAGTAGGAATGTTGGGAAGATATCAGAGTAATCCAGGTTTAGACACTGGAGAGCTGCTAAAAAGGTCATGAGGTATCTTCAAGGGACCAAGGACTACATGCTCATGTATAGACGAACTGATCATTTAGAGATAGAGGGCTACTCAGATTCAGACTTTGCTGGCTGCGTTGATTCTCGGAAATCAACATCAGGATTTATATTTTGTTAGCTGGTGGAGCCATATCATGGAGGAGTGCAAAGCAGACTTTGACTGCTACCTCTACTATGGAAGCGGAGTTCGTTGCTTGTTTTGAGGCTACATCGCAAGGTGTATGGTTGAAGAGTTTCATCTCAGGGCTTAGAATTGTTGACTCTATTACTAGGCCAATTAAAATGTACTGTGACAATTCAGCTGCTGTATTTTTGGCTAAAAACCACAAGAGTGGTAGTCGAAGTAAACATATCGACATTAAGTATTTAGCCATAAGAGAACGTGTTAAAGAAAACAAAGTGGTCATAGAACACGTTAGCACTGAGTTGATGATAGCTGATCCTTTGACTAAAGGCATGCCAATTAAGAATTTCAAGGATCATGTGGTACGAATGGGAGTTGGTTCCATGATATAATTGCATGGATAACAATTTGTACAAAGAAACTTTTATTTTAATTATTTATTTATTTCTCATTTAGTGTACACATTATTTGACTTCGAGAAATGACAAAATTTCTTTTGGACTCTGAATAAACATATGGTTTATTCATTATGTTATGTTGTCACATTTGGAATAGTGGTAAAGAAATTGAATGCATTGTAATACATAGAAGATAATACTCAATTATATAGGACCTATCGCTATGATTCATGTATTTGATTTCTTGTTCAGTGTTGAGAATTATGGATTAAGATAAAATATGCGGACCAAGTGGGAGAATGTATATCCCGTTTTGGTAGATGGTCCTATTTTATTGCGATATAGCTTAATCGTTTGCGGATAATTCTCACGATAGCCATCCACTAGTTAATAAGTGATAACAATCTCTTTAAATTTGAAATTTAACCAAATGCCTATTTGATGGGAGTAGGCGGTGGAAGGGAGTTAAGAAATCTTCTTAAATAAGATCCCTTTCTAAGGTTTTCGATACAATAATCCGAGAAAAACTAAAGAAGAAGCAGGATATTGGGTCCCTGATCAAGAGCATATCTGAGGGCATACACCATCGTATGCGATAGCTCATTGATTGGAAGCATCATCAAGGTTTCTCGAAGCGGTAGATCAAATTCCGAGAGGTAGATCTGCAGCGATTCAGATCGAGGAAGATCAAGTCCTAATTAGATCTTCGAGAGGTAGATCATAGCAATGGCTGAAGAAATACAAAGATCCTATCTATAATTCTATAAATATATATAGATTATTAATAGATTTCTATTAAATTCGTCACCAATAACTTTATGCATCTTGTCTCAGAGTTTGGATGCTCTGGGATGGGGCCGGATCACCGGTTTTAGCTTGATGCTGCTGCGTTTCGTCCTTACAGAAGTGTGGCTAGCTTTATGCCAATTGTCCTTTGTCTTCCTCTAAATTCTAGTTTTTTTAAAAAAAAGTCCTTTTGTTTTGTTTTGTTGATGTTTCTGATTTGGGCCAGAGAAGTTGGTGGGCTGAGGTGGCTGGATTTCTCGAGTGGGCCCATTCCTCTCTGTGTCTGTTTTTTCCTTTCCTTTTTCCTTCTACTTCCATTCCTTCTCCTCTATTTTTCCTCCTCTTGAGGTGATTTTTTTTGTGTTTTCTCGTCGTCCAATCATTTCATTAATCTCAATGAAATGGAAATTGGAGGGACAAACGTTTTCTCAATGAAATGGTTGAAGCTTAAATCTTTGCTACTTTTCACAACCAGATTGTTATATCCCTAATAAAGCAAGAAAGATTCCAGAGAATACCATCCATCCAAAATGTAAGAATTTGTTTAGTTCATCAGAAGATGTATACAGACACATCCAGGTTTCTTTTTCTTAATTTCGTGTTTCAAAAACATTGGTATTAGTTGTCCTACAATTCATGTCCTTTGCCACACTGAGCATCTCTAAGCTCTTTATCCCATTTCCATTTAGAACCTTTATGTCTTCAAGTGGGACCCACTCCCTACTTGCCAAGCCTATCTCTGCCTCTTAGCTTGTGCTTATCTTGTTGGATTCTATGCGTGTGCTACCTGACTCTCCTTGCCATGACTGGATTCTTATCAATTTTTATTTGCGTTATTGGCAGAATCATCACCTAACACTCAACAGGAAGCATTTCTAATATTTGAATTCAAATTCCGAAGGTTATGACTTTCAAGCCCGTGATGCCTCTCTCAATGTTTCATATTGAAAAATTAAAAGTTGATTGTATGATTTATAACCCATTAAAAAAGATTAACAAGTACCAATTGGATCTCTTTTGGACTGTGGTGATCCAAATTCTTGTAACAAATGGGCTTATGGGTGCTGCGGGCCCAAGGCTCGAATCATTGCAATATGATATCAGAGCCACGCACTAAGAGCTAAGTACCATACAAGGCAAAGTGCTACATCGATGAAAGCCATCTCTTAAACTTGTGGGAGCTACAGAACAAAGTGCTACATTAATGGGAGCCACCTCTTGAATCTATAGGGGTCACCTCCAATAGTTCCATATCGAAAAATTAAAAGTTCGTTGTATGGTTTATAACCAGTTAAGGAAGATGAACAAGTACCAATTGGATTCCTTTTGAGCTGTGGCCCAATTAGTGGACCTTGTCCGTCTTGCTTTTTTGTAATGAAACAGGCTCGTGGGTGCTACGGCCTTTAGCCTAGGCATCAAATGGATAACAAAAATGGGTACTTTTAACTGCATGATACCAGACTTTGATTAGAGTATGGCTTAAAATCATCCAAATCAGTTGAATTTAGGCTTCCAGGTGTTTTAAGATGTGTAAATCGAGATCGAGGGTCCATTTTATTGGCACTTATTATATAAATACCTTCAAAGCATATGATCAATGATGTGGATTTTTCACTTTAAGAATGCTAATCCAGATATATGGATGTTTTAAAGTCACCATCAGCTATCGATTTAGATCAGCAATATAGCAAACGCAGAGCAATTATAACAGTTGATCATGAAAGACTTGTCTTCTTCCTTGGTTCATGGACTAAACTTGATGTGCAGTCTTCATTTATTTAAAAATATAAAGGAACTTAATCTAACTTCAATTCTTGACAGTAACTTCTTTTTGCCATGGTGCATCATTTTAGACATTTGTGATTTGTTCCCCCACAATGATGACAAATAAAACAATCTTTAAGAGCAAGTATAAGTGTATTCTCCCAAGAAGATGCAACAGTTAAGAAATAGCTAATTTTTAGTGCCAAGCTCCGCACATCCTAATAAATATTCTGAAGGATATAAACCAATAAGCAAGAGGTAGATATACCTCCAGAATGACAACATCGTAGACATCTACACTAAAATTACACCCCCCCAAAAAAATGAAAATGGCATAACATTTGCAACGGCCAATTCCACAAGCACTTTAAATGGCACGTCCCTAATCTTAACACATATATTTAAAAATAAAAAATAAAAAAGAATGAAAGAAAGATTACTGAGGAAGTCATCTAGGATCGCCACAACCTTCTTACAAAAATCATTAGTATTGATGACCATAACAACATAACCACAAGGTGGACAAGTTCCTTGTTGTTTCCAAATTACTTCTGGAATGCGTCGGGTGAGAGATGGGCTTCTTGTGCCTTCAGAGAAATGGTTAGATTGCCTCCTTCAGCCGGAACCTGCAAGGAAAGTCCCGGGCCGGTGGTTCCGACGGGTACCCCCGATGCTTAAGTCAGCAATATGGAGAACAAAGATTTTTTATTAGAGTAAGATCAGTCCCCTCGCATTGTAAGCTAGGGTCCCTTTTTATACATCCAGGGATCTCTTTTACCCCTTGTAGTTAGAACCGTCGAGTCCCCTCTTTTGTTAGGATAGGCTTTGTCAACGGCAGGGGAGTGCGCCGTTGCTGAGTGGGCACCGTAAATATCGGCAACTGTATGGTGTGTTGGTAACTGCCCGTGATTCTAACCATAATAGGGGGCAAGCCGTGCTGTAGTTTGTGTTTTAAGTCATTGCACCTGATGTTCGGAGTTCATTCCACGAGTAGAGAGCGTGCCAAGATTGAGGCCGAGGCGGGGCCGAGGCCGAGGCAGGGCTCAAGGCCGAGGCCGAGGTAGGTGTTGCCCAGATGGCAACCCAAGAGGGGGGGTGAATTGGGTTCTTAAAAAATTAGCTTTTTAAAATTGTTTAAATAAAAGAGATGTGAGTGAAATTAAATCAAGCAAAATAAAGAGATAGAGAGAGAGAAATAGCACGGCAACACAAAGATTTATAGTGGTTCGGTGCAACCAACACCTACGTCCACTCCCAAGATTCACTTGGGTCCACACTATAATCTCTCTAGATTACAGCCGAGTTGTTTTCCAAGCTCACAACTCAAACTTGTTGTTTTCCCGGGATCACAACGAACCCAGCTGGTTTTACACGGGCTCACCAGCACAAAACCCAACCACAAGCTATCCTTAGCTTGTCCCGAGGTATACTACCTCCAATATTTCAATCCCCTGATTGAATTAGCAAACACAAATGGAAAATATGAGTTTAGAATACAAAACAGCTCCTTAAATGAGCAATATTTCAAATAAATAAACAAGGATAGAAAGCCTGATAGAAGCATTTTGAAAGCAAGCTTTTCTTCTTTCTCTTCTCCTTTGAAAGTGAATCAGGGCCTCAGCTCAGATTCTTCACTGAAAGTTGAAGTTGAGAAGTTGATTTGGGGCTTTTGCTTTCTTTCTTCTAACATTGGAAATCTACTTGATTTGATCTTGAGAAGCTTGTGGATTTCTCTTGAATTTCTGGGATTGATAGATATTGAGAAATGATTGAAACATAATTGCCCCAACTATATTGATTTTGATGATTTCCAAAAGCCATGAGTACCTTAAAGAAACAATGTGTTTATTTATCAAAAACCTTGAGCTTATTCAAATTGAAAGGAATGAACTATCAATGGTTATATTCAATGAGTTTTGAATCAATTAAAAAAAAAAGAATTTTTAACTTTTAAAGATTTCAAAAAGAATTTTTACATTTTTGAATCCTTGAAAATGTCTTGAATCCATTCAATTGTATTCAAGTCAAATTTATATTTAAATTTAATTGGGACAAGTTTTAAAGTCTATCAGAACATTTTTCTGATTTTTGTATCGCTCCCGAGCCGACTCAAGGTTTCCGAGTCGACTCCCCAAAAAATGTTTCCTGAGTCGACCCTTGTTTTCAAGAGTCGACCCCTGAACCTTCGCGAGCCGACT